>CM039679.1:221835521-222136164 GCA_022537955.1 Schmidtea mediterranea | reverse complement strand
ACTTTTAGTTTAATTTAAACAACAAAACATTTAAGGTCAAATTTTTTTATCCAAATTTGTGACATAATCAAAAAACTTTTTCGTTAATTTACACAAGACGAATTTTGCAAATTTTCGATTTTGTCATAAATTTTGGGGAAAATTAGTTAACATTTATTTCTAGAATTTGCGGTTATTTATATTTTTCCTAACATTTAATCAGTTTATTAATTTGATAATATCGTTTAGTGAACCTGTTAAAGGCTTTTATTTTGTTGGATAAGAATTTATAAATCTGTGATAGTCTGATGTAGGAATGTCAGGTCTGTTTTTTGGAGAAGGTAAAGTGCCAAAGTTAAATGTAAAGGTTTTGCTGAAAGCATTTGCATTTAAACTTTAACCAAAGTATTTTTTGTTATCATACATAGCTCAAACATTTTTTGCATGTGATGGTATTCTCAACTTTTTTCATTCATTATCTCTGATTTTTGGCCGATTGGGATGAATGTTATTGCTTATACTTATGTCGTTCATAAAAATCTTTCAACTTTGTTTTAATACTTTGTATTGTCATTGACCTTCTGCTCAAGCCTCACATATTTTCAAAATTAAGTAGACTCTTAATTTAATAAATCTGTAAACTCAAATAGAATTTAAATCTCAGATAAGTGGGGGTACTGGTCATATTTTCCGTCTGTTTTCTTACAGGCTTTTAGAGGTTAGTGCTAATTTGTGTTTTAAAGGTTTTGTTTATATATTTATAATTATTCAAACGCCTAATTATGTTAATGCTAAGCGAAAATACCATTTGAATTTATTTTACAAAATTATTTTTAACATTTATTTTTTATCAAAATTTCAATAGAAAAATTAAAATATTTTTAATAATAAAAATTATTTTAGCAAACTCAATCTCCAAAAATTTCCAAGGAATATCCACAAGCAAAGATTTCAGTGCCTAAAATTCGTAAGTAATGTAAATATTTATTTATTTATAAAAATAAATTATTTTGACATTATTAGCAGTTTGATTTCGTAAATTTAATACGTCCATTAAAAACTAAATTATAATAAATTCCAAACTTTATTCAAAAAAACTACAAACAAAACCATATTAAAATAATTATATAAAGTTGTTTTTAATCATTAATGTTTTTATTATTTCTTTTGAGGATAATTCAGCAATTATGAATTAACAATTAAATACGGAATATTGATACACAAACATTCAATAAATATTTAATATATTTAAATTATAAACATTCCTAAATATTAATTTTACAATCAAGCAATTTCATCATTCCATACTTTAACTTTAAAACTTATTTAAATTTATCATTATAATTTTATTAACATTCATTACTTATTTTTAACACGATAATTAATTATTCTATTTAATTATGTGACTTATAAAGAAATCAGAGATGAAACACAAAAAAGTCCCTATAAAAATTATTTTTTTATGATAAATTAATATAATAAATTTTATCCAGTCCTATACTCAATTGTCAAATAGCAATGCGATACATCAATGACTTGGCAAGGGATAATGTCAATCAGCGTGGGGAAATTAGAGAATTATATATATATATATATATATATATATATATTTATTTATTTATTCTTAAAATTTCCCATAAATCTTTGGTCGTTAATTCTAACGGGATTAACTGCTACCAGATATCCTAATATAATATTATGTAAATGTAAATAAAACAGTGACAGAAAATGATGGAATTGCTAATTTTTTGTTTCAATACCAACCGAGGACATTTGGCGAGAAACTTATGACAATGATAAACTCTGATTTGCGTTTATTTCCAATTTGAATTTTGGAAATAACGCAAAATAAAATTTTATTTAAATCCAATTATGAGATAGAAACAGAGTCTGACACGAATTGAATAGTTTTGGCGCCAATTATTATTCATATTTCAGTAGTTTTATTTTTTGTTTAAAATGAAATTTTTTAATTGTGGGATTAATAGAGAATTTTCTTTTTACATCAGTGAGATTATGACCTGCAACAAATTTTGTTTTAAAAGTGGACTGAAGTGACTTGTTTTCAGTTTGGATTTTTTATTAATATTGTATTTTACACTTGAGTATAAATATATTGTTTAATTTTCGTCCGTTCTAAAATATTTTTTTGAGGTGTTTTAAAACTTTAACCTAGTTCTGGCAGGATTTTTCTCAAATAATTTGTCGAATTTGCAGTATTTAATACTCCATCTTCAGATTCAAAAAAAACGATACTTGTTACGGGTACATGTGCATACAACGAAAGAACTGCTTTTGAATAACCACATTCATAGCTGGTGAATTCATTGTTTTAAACATAATTTGAATTATCTCTTCAAGCTTTGTTTTGTGATTCAATGGCGCTTCGTTTAACCGGACTGGTTGTTCTTCTGATGCTGTTTTAGGCTCATTGTAAATTGAATTATTTCTAAATAGTTTCCATGTCATCATTTGTTCCAATACCGTATTCAATATAGCTTTATCTTTATGACCCATTCCAAGTTTATCACCTTGATGTCTGGGCCGACTAACAATTGACGAAAACACAGTACTTAGAGCATCATGACCTAAACGTGTTTTAGTGTGCTCGTGAAAATAGAAGAGTTCCAATACTTCATCCGTCAATACAAAGACACAAAATATTTATTAAACTCCAAATCAAACAGAATAAGAAAAATAACAAAATCATAACAAATTCTAAAATTCCAATCCACAAAGGATCATTCAATGCACCCAGCAAAATAAGTAATTAAATGGTCTGATAAAACAAAATAATTTCTTGACAATAGTGTCAATGCACACACTACATACATGTAATAATAAAACACGAACACAACATGCCTATGCACACACACATACAACCACTTGTGTACACACAGGTATAAACAAATTAAAAACATTCTGTGCAAACAATGTTAATATTCAGAATTCAACATATATTCTTTTTTAATTTTTTAAAATTTTGTGTAAAAATGATTACATAGTTTTGATTGAGGTGTTTAGAAATTCTTCGGTATGTTTTATTGTGATAAGTTGCAGTGACGCATTCTGTGAACCTTATTTTACGACACTCTTTATGATCGGAGGAAACGAAACATTATAGCGTACAGTTATAATGAATTTAAAATTTGTGGTTATTTTTACGATTTTTTCAAAAGTTTGTTTAAAATAAAAAAATAATTTAAAACGAACTTCTATAAGAATGCACCTAAAGAAAACAAATTGTTTTAATATAGATTATAGGATTAAAACAAAACAAAATGGAGAGCGGATTAAACACTTGTGTTATTTTTACAAAATATTATAAATTATTTGGAATTTGAGATTTTCCTTAACTTTAAAGAAAGATATATTTGTGTAGAAAGAGGTTTTTAATAAAATAGCTTTGTTTCTTGTTTAAAGCTTTTTTCTCCTTTTCTAGAGATCACATAATGTCGTCACTCTCGACAGAAAGAATTGGTATATTGGAATATATTCAAGTATTGGGCTTAAGGATTTGATTGTATTTTGTCACAATATTAGAGAGTATTTTTGGCTCATGTAAAAAAATTGATTCCGATAAATTTTTAAAATTTGAAAACTATTTGTCACTCAAAACACTCGATATTAGCCAGTAAAATGAGTACAACCTCAAGCCCGCTAACGTGTTAATTTTTGGATTTCTTATTCTGTTGATGAAGAACAAATTTTATTTTTGTTTTAAAACTTGACATGGAGCATTGAGTTGGCTTTTTATTAATACAAATGGATGTTTAATTGGGAAAAAAATAAATGTTTCTGAAATTATACAATAATTATTTATTGTTTAATTATAGATTTATTTTTAGAAATATTTATTTAACTATTTTATCAGAAATCACAAAAGACAGCAGTTTCTCAGAAGATGATGATAATCCTTCAATTATGTCTTATAAGAATAAAGGTCGCTCTATGGGTGATCAGTATGGGAAAATCAGTCAGCAACAGAAACCCGTTTCCCGTGAGCAAGGAGAACACAAATCTCGATCTAATTCAACAATTGATGAATCAGTAGGAATAAAGAATAAAAATTATCCTATTTCCCCAAATGATAGAATAAATAATCAAAACCAATGGAATCAAAATTACAATCAAGATCGAATTAATAATATAAATAATGAAAGATATAATAATTATTCTCATCAAAAGTCAGCAGAAAATATTCGTTATTTTGTGGCTCTTTTTGACTACGATCCAGCAACAATGTCTCCGAATTCCGGTGCGATTCATGAAGAATTGCCTTTTAAATCTGGTCAAAATATAAAGGTTTGTTCGTCATTTGAATAATTTATATTTATATTTAAACATAAATTTTAAATTATGTTATATAATATTATTATTTTTATTATTTTTATTATTTTTATTATTTTTATTATTTTTATTATTTTTATTATTTTATTATTATTATTATTATTATTATTATTATTATTATTATTGTGTTATTATTGTATTATTATTATTATTATTATTATTATTATTATTATTATTATTATTATTATTATTATTATTATTATTATTATTATTATTATTATTATTATTATTATTATTATTATTATTATTATTATTATTTATTATTATTATTATTATTATTTTATTATTATTATTATTATTATTATTATTATTATTATTATTATTATTATTGTTATTATTATTTTCAAAAGAACACTTTTTTATTTAGTTCATTAATTTGATAATAATCATCTATTAAAGGTTTTTGGTCAAGTTGATGAAGATGGATTTTATACTGGTGAAACGAATGGCCGGAGAGGCCTTGTCCCATCAAATATGGTCAGTGAAATTGATGTAAAGAGTACATTTAAACCTATCGACAATTCTGAAATTACATTCCAAGAAAGAATTATAGGTTCAATTGATAGAAATAAAGATTCTACTATAAGTAGATCTCTTCAAGGAAAAGTACAAATTTGTGAATTAAGATGAACAATTTTATTTTAATTTATTTCAGTTGAATATTGACCAATATCCCATAGTGTCACAATCTGACTACCAAAATAATCCAAATCAGTATTCTTATAATGATTACCCCATGATTCATAGAAAAAGTACTGATAGTGCAGTTAGTTATGCAGCATCTGATCCGAATTCATATCAAAGATCTCAAGTAGATACTTACATGCCTCGTCAGCCTTCAGCGGGAAACTCGAGAAACCCTACAGAATATAGGAAAATGCTAGCCTTATATGACTATGATCCTCAAACATTAAGTCCTAATGTTGATTCAGACGTATATAATATTTTTTCAAATGTACACTTTGACAAGTAACTAATCTAGGCGGAATTGGCATTTAAATGCAATGACATAATTGAAATAATCGGGGAAATTGATGAAGACGGATTTTACATGGGTCGAAAAAACGGCCAACGAGGTTTGGTACCTTCTAATTTTTTAACAGACCTTCCACCTCCACTGGAAACTCGAGTACGAACTCAGCCAAGTTATCAAGGCAGTTTTGACAATATGCATAATCCCAATCAGTACAAAGAAAGAAATTTCCAAGCAGTTTCAAATTTTCCAGAGCCTCAGCCAAATAGAGACAATCGTGTAAGAACGAAACCATTTGAAATCGAAAGATCTTTAATACGAAACACATCCGCTAATAATGATGAGTATTTAAATGAAAGAGTGCCACTTCCAGATGCACAGAAAAATGTTAGTTTCCTTTCATAGATGATTTTTTTTATATAATTTTGAATTTATAAACAAAAAATATTGTTTAAATCATGACGAAGTCAGAACCGTCTTATCCATTGTGCTGAGTATGTAAGGCAGATAGGTGCAGTCAGTAAAATTGTGGTGCCCGCTAAATATAAGAAATAATTCATGTTTGCTTAAATTAATATGTAAAAAAATAAAAATTTTCAATATTTTTCATAATCCGAAAACATTTTTTTAAGTCGCTTTATAATTCTTAGTAAAAGTGCTCTAAATTTCATAAGACGTCACTGATCAGGGCTATACATTTCTGGAAAAGTTCGAGTCAATTATAAACCATTCAAATGCACTGTAAGAAATGTTCTGATAATCACAATTATTTGTCAACATTTCCATAAAATCCTTTTTTCCGATATTGCAAAATATTTTGATAATTATCAAACACAAAATGTTTTTAATCTTATTTTTAAGCAACAAAAACAATTTTGTTTTTGTTAAAATTTTCAATTTGGAAAATGTATAAATTTATTTCAATTTAATTTTTGTGAATTTTATGAAATGGAAAATTTTAAAAGTTTGTAAATGATAAAATTTAGTGAAATTATAAAAATGTTAAATCAGCGATTTAAGAAAAAAATTAAAAACAATAAATTTGAATGATAAAAAGTTTATTTAAAATAATTTCAAATTCAAATATTGACAAATGGTAATTGCGAAAATATTTGAATTTTGTTTGTTATATACTTTGAAAATTGAATATTGTTGACATCTGGAATTAGTATTTTTGGTTTTTAATATTTTATGTGCAAAAATTTTGATTGGTTGATGATAAATTCTAGGAGGCTGTTCACAAATTGGAGGATGGGGAAGGGGATCTAAAAATTTGTTACGAATTGTTACGATTGTTTTTAAAAATGTTACATAGCCAAATTTCTTATTTTTTATATTTCTTTCTTTCTATATAAATTTTCAACCTACAAAAATGTACACAAAAAATTGATATGTATTTACCGAAAAAGAAATTTTTATTTAAAATTTAAAATCTAAACAGCTTTGACTTTTATTTTTATACTCGGCAAAATCTTAAGATGAAAGTTTTGCGATATTTATTAAGTCTTTATTAAATGTAAATAAAGAATAAATTTTTGTAAATTAATTTCTGTTTAGTATTCAACATTATAAGTGTGGTATTTATACATTATAAGAATAAAGTTTAAATTTATAATAACTAAAAGTTGTAGACCTAAATTACGGATTGGGCATCGTTATACAAGTCGTTGTACAATGCATATTTGAAAACATCTATGCTTTTTTTTATATTTAAAGTTATAATGAATTTTGTTTTGTTTGTTTTTTATGGTTATTTATTATTTTATTTTATCCTCTTTTGTTTTTACTTTGAAGTTATAATGAATTTTGTTGTTTTTTTTTGTTTATAATATCTGATTTTTATTTTTTTTTAATTTAAAGTTAATTTTGTTTATTTTAATAAAAAATTGAAATCAGAAATATTTAAAAATTGTTTTATTTTTTGTTACGTTATTTCTCTTGGTTGAAGGGTCTTCTGAAGTTGTTATGATCTGTTACTAGGGGGAGTGGCTGGTAAAACAGCGGCAAAACGAGCGTTACGTAAATTTGTGAACTGCCACTAGTTGGTTGAAAGGCAATTAACCTAGAAACAAAACTCATTCATATAAAAAATATAGTAACTAAATATATTAAATATATAGTAAAAATAGTCCTTGAAATTAAAATAAAGCAATTCTAACTCTCGATATAGAGGAAAGGGCAAATCTAGTTTTTATTAATCTATTTTGTCTAAAAAAATTTACAAATCAATTTAACATTTGAGAAATTCACAAATATACAAAGCAAAAAAATTAAAATTTTTAAATTAATTAATAAGTAACAAATAATATGACAACGCAGTAGTAGTATGTTTGAAAAAAATTTCATTTTATTTTTATTTTTCAAACTAATGCAAATGATAATTTCAGAATTAAATCTAAGCGCATAATGTTTTGTGTTAAAACATAACAAAAATACTAAAATATTTTTCTATTTTCAATTTTCGCAATTATTAATATTTTATTAGACAGCCATGGGTATGTTTATAATAAAAATTTGTGACCAAATTCTTGAATTGGGTTTTCATATTTTCATATATAGCTATTAAAATTGGTACAGAATATATTATGCTCTTAATTTTGGTATTTTTTTTAATTTTATTTTTGTTATGTCGATATAAACTGTGATTTTATTGTTCACATTCTACATATTTATATTTCTAAGTTTTCTACGAGATTTATATGCTGATTTTCTATTTTTATTTTAAATTTTTGTTGTTAGAATCCGAGCTTTGAAGAAAGTTTCGATAGTGGGCCTTCAGTATCACGGCCGTACATGGTTAAGTCAGAACCAAAACCAAATCCTTATCACAATACTGCCCCAAGAATGTCGATTCATGAACAAAACATTGACAATAAAGCAATGATGTACTCAAATTCCGGATCACCAAGCAGCAAAATGCCAAATCGTTCAAACAAACCCATAACCGATCGTAGAAGTAGTCACGACAAACCGATTCACAGAAATCAACAACCACAAAATGTTCCTATGAGGGATCTTTCTCCACCGCCTCCGTTAGAAGCGGACGACATGCCGATTGTGATGGATTTGGCACCGTCAAAGGAAACTCAGGTAAAAACGCGCAATAGAATGACAAAATTAATTTCAAAAGAAAATTCTCTTAATTCTATTTCGAAGTTTCAAGTTGAAAGAGTCACAGACCGCAACTCGATAATTGAAAACATCAAAAATTTGATTAACATTAAATTTTTCAGATTTATTTCAAAATAATTTATTTTACTAGTTATATTAATTTAATTTTATTAGGACTTATTTATAATTTTTATTTATTTAATTCATTATTCACCTCAAATTAATTTGCATTTCTATATGTCTGACTTAACTCTCGTTATACTGAGTAAGCTTAGCTTTATCCCCTGTTTGGGTGGCTATTAATCCTGGTTTACTAAATTTTTTATGTTGTATGTTTGAGTGGATTTCATTTATAATTTCCCCATGGGGATTTCTTTAATTGACTACAATTTCATACATTTTTATTAAAAATATCTTATAAAATTTTATATAAGTTTCATAAAAAATATTAATTAATTTTTATGTTTTCCGCAAATTTTATAATATACCTGGTTTTTCACCCTATTTTGAAAACGTTTCAACCTATTTTGAAAATTAATTAAAAAATATTAATTATATGGGGGATTAAAAATAATTTACAAAATTGAATTTTCAAAATACGAAAACCCTGAAAAAACTTACCTTTCAAGAGTTGTATTTCTCCATTTAAATACAAAAAATACAAAATAGGGTAATTTATCTTTTCAACCTGATAGTACAACATAATAATAATTTAACTTTTAGAACTGTTTTTAAGATTTCACTATAAATCAATCAACTTTTTCTGCCCCAGTAATATGAGTAAAAATAATACTTTTTCAAACTCTGATCGTGAACGAATTACAGGTTCTTATGAAGAAGGAATTCAGGAAACAGAAATTTCTCAGATTTTAAATATTAAACAAACCAAAGTGCACGAAATAATCAAAAAATTACTAAACGTCGAAACCCGCTTAATGAAAGAGATCTTATGGATGCTATCGAGTCTAGGTTACAAAATGTGACAGCTTGTGATTGTGAAGGTTATTTTAAGAATATGTGGTTTTATATTCCAAGATGTCATAATAATGAAGAAATTCTCAATTAATAAAATGAAATATTGACGTTTTAAATGTTTTTTACTATCTACAATAAAACTCCTAGTTACATTTTACTGACAATTTTGAAATACGCGGTTTTTGATTAAATATGTTTTTAATATTTTTTAATTAATTTTCAAATTAGGTTGAAACGTTTTCAAAATAGAGTGAAAACCCCTGTAATATATTTTGGAAATTCTTGTCAAGGAGTATCTGAAATAATAAATTTATGAGAAACACAACACGTCCACAAACTTATGCAGTAGTTGAATATTTGCATTAAACCTTATATTATATATTTAAATTGAATATTTAAATTGAATAATTAAATAAACTAAATATTTAAATTTTTCAAATGTTAATTAAATAGAGTAAAATTGTCAAATTATATTTTAATTAGTATAAATATTATTTTTTTTTTTGATTTATTTAACAGTAATTAGAATTTTATTGAATATTTTCTACTTTATGTTAAAATTAAAATTTAGAACTTCATTCATTATTTACAATTTCCTGGAATATTTCATCTGTATGTACTTGTCAATCAGATAAAATTAATTTTAATTGTATTTTCATGTTTAGATAAAAACAATTTGATTAATTTATGATCCGGAAAAACAGAGAATTTGTTCTTTTTTATTTTAATTGTTTATTAACAATTGTGAATTTTAATAATATATTTTCAATTTTAAATTTTCTAAGATTTTTGATGAAATTTGGTGTTTCTCTCTTCAAAATTCTCTCAAGCAAGCATTATATTATTAAATATGGTTTTTTAAAAACATAAATCTTCGACGGAATAATAAAAGCTTTTATATTAGGGTTTTCATGTAAAATTTAATATGAAAAACATGTGGTTATAAATTTTAATTAGAAATAAAATAATCATGACCCAGCACTATTGAATTAATTAATTAACAATTATTATTATTATTATTATTATTATTATTATTATTATTATTATTATTATTATTATTATTATTATTATTATTATTATTATTATTATTATTATTATTATTATTATTATTATTATTATTATTATTATTATTATTATTATTATTATTATTATTATTATTATTATTATTATTATTATTATTATTATTATTATTATTATTATTATTATTATTATTATTATTATTAAAACCACATATTTTACAATATTTAAATTAAAAATTTTTAAATTCTTTTTTTAATTCTATACATTTCACCCAATAGTAAAAATGATAAACATTAAATTACAAAGTTAAATTAAAAATTGACATTTCAATACATAAAATATTCATACGTTTTTTCAGAATCGAGTTAATAAATCTTATAATATTTTCTGATTTAATGAAACAAATTTATTAAAGAAATCCTCTTTTACTTGAAATTTGATTTTATTTATTTTTTCTATTACAACTAAAATAAATTGATTTTATGTTTTATTATTGTAGAAGAAAAAGAAAGTTTCGACAAATTCAGAAAATTATCGTTCAAATGCTTTTGAAAATCAAGAGAATTATGGAAACAACGAAAGTCTTTATGTCAACACGAATTCAGTCATGTCAGATAATTTAGAAAGAAAACGATCTGTTTTTAAAAATCCTTTTAAGAAAAAGAAATCCTGATAATCCTCTCTTTTATTTCTCTCTCTGTCTCTTTATTTATCTTAATGAACTTATTCATTTTAAACAAAGATTTATCATTTCAAATTATTATCATTCCATATATTATTAAAGGTTCTAAATTTGAATTTTTAATGTTACCGAGTTTTTATTTTTTAATTTTAAAATAAAATTTATTTAATTTTATAAATAATTTTAAAGACATAAATAATTTTCATAATTTTAAACAAGAAATGGTTAGGTTAACCTAATTTATAATATAATAATGGTTTTTGCAGCAATTATTTTATTTCTTTTTCTTACAAAAGTGTTAATAATATGTGATTTTGGCAACAAAGATGGCTTTAAATTAGAAGGTCTTAATTCTTATGAATTAAGATGATTCTGCTCGGAATCAGTCAATCAAGGAGGTTGAAAGATAGAGAAATAATTGTAAAAAATTGAAATTCTGCTCCAGCAGATCTAACTGGCTCAAAAGAACTTTATTTAAAATATTTTTTTTCATTTTTCAAATACAAGATTTTAAAACAAAATTAAACTTTCTATATTATTTTGAATTTGAAATTATTCACAATAAAACAGTTGATAATTTAAAATCTATTTATTGGCATGATAGAACGCCAGTGACATGTTAGTGCAACTTTCTAGAAGAATGTGCCAAGTTACTCATTGAGCATGCTTTTATCAGAGCAGCGACCTTTCAAAGTGGAACTCTAATCTTACCAAGTAGTCATAAGATGCTGGCAGAACAGATCCCGTAGAACCAATTATACAAGTGTTGGGCCAGAACATAAACGGCCTTGAGAATTGTTTAAATGAATCGGTAATACACACGCAAATACAACATGCAGATTTAAAATCGGACCTATAAAACATCAACTAACCCTGCTAAAATATGAGAAAGAAAACAATTAAATATAAAATAATAAAACACAAAAATAAATTAAAATAATAACAAAGTGCAACAAGATCCGCACGAAGTAAACATAAAAATAACTTGAGAACATAAAATTTGACCGATATTCGACAATTTATCAAAAAATGCGAAAATCCATAAAAATGGAACAAAAATTAAATAATTGGAATTGGAAACAATTCAATTAAAAAATTAAAAAATAAAATTGTCGAATTAAATTACAAAAATAATAAAATTAAGATTAGAATATACTAGAAAATCACAAGGTCAAATTTTGTTTTACTAAATCAAATTTAACACCCCAGGTTAGGGTCGTATAATAGGTATATATACCGATTCATTTTCACATAATTTTAATCAGTTTTTTGAAAACTTGAATCAGTTTAATCTGAACAAATCGAACAAACTTTTGAAACAAACCGAAGTCTTGAACCAGTGAAAACAATTTTGATGTGAGTGAAGAGATGTTTTGATAACTTTCTCCACGTCGCATCCAATCAACCTCATACGAGCTCTGTTTGAGATGTCGGCGTGGGGAAATGTTGGAATGTGAATTTTGAATCTGAATATGAAAAAAACGTTTATGTATATGATGTCCAATAAAAGTTATATGAATAATATTTTTTGTCGAAATTTCTTTCGGCCCACAGCCGCTACAACACCACAAGTCATTAAAATATTATATATCTATCGAACTGTGTAAGTGCGAGTATAATCGCCAATAGTTCGTGCCCGTGAAGGCTCCGGCGTGAGAACGCAGGGGTTGAAACATCAATATCATTCCGTATAAGGGAAATGAGTTGAAGGGGGAATAGTCTTTTGGCTGTTTGATCATCACTCATCTCCCATAAACTCGACCTAAAATTGTTTACCACAAAAGGCTCAAAATTATAACACCGAGTAGTCCAGTGGGCACTCGTAAACTCTTAATATTGACAAAAATTTACCTTAGGATCAATTAAGGGAAGGAGACGAGGAACTTAATGTCAACAAATCGTTGCTGTGATCTCTAAATTAACTAAATTATATTGATTACTAATGTATTTCAAGTTGTTATAATGGCTAAAATTGATCGCAATTTAATCTAACTTTTAAAGATCAATGGTAACTCACTAAAAATTTCATAGCTAATTCATTTCTAAAAAATCAAAAATTCGTAAATCGCAATCAAAACTTGGCGAACCAAAATTTTCCACCGGACTCCGACGACCTTCATAAAATTGACATGAATATATAATTATGAAAGAAATAATTCGAGAACCACTTAAAATCCCAAAGATTTCCGTCATAAAGTAATATCACCCGTAACTACTCCAAACAACTCGTAAAATATTCCGAACAATAGATTTATACCCTAGCCCACTCTAACATCAATAAATCAAATAACTGTATACACTGAGTTCCATCACTACAGTACGCATTTGGAACGGAAACAATTACGAAATAATAAAATCAAATCACAAATTTATTAGAAAGACACATGATCGTGATGATTTGAGCTGAAAAACCATGCATTCCAATTACAAAATCGTAAGTCCCGAAGTAGTCGTAGGTTACTGTTAAGAACCACTAATAATCGTTGATAATCACATAGACAAAATAAACTTTTCGTACAAATGCAAATCGTGGATAGTAATACCAAGTGATCAAATCGCAAATCGAAAGATTCCTCGAAATCCACGCCCGCACGAGTTCACTATAGTAGAATCAAAAATGCATAACGATGAACGAACCCATCTGACGGTTAAACCAACAAAATATCCAAGTAAAACTACAGTAAAATCAATCCAACAAGGACCTAATGACGAACAGTTATTAAATAAGTATAGCAAGAATGCAAATTTACCAGATAACAGAACCATTGTTTGAATCCGATCGTTCCAACTCTCACGACTAAGACGTCATTGAAAACCAGCATCGTTTCATCATCTAAAAGGATTTAACTACTATCATGGGATGTCTACATGAGAGTTTCCTACTTCAAACTTGAATAACCGAATCGATCGGCAGCTGTAAGACTAAAATTCGTCGCAGTCAGGCAAAAATAGAAAATTTTCGAAATTAATTTAATTTAACTAAGCCAGAGAAAAAATTACTGATTTTTCAATTGATTAGTTCCTTAATAAATTGTGGAGACAATAGAGATGCCGACTGAGAATTGGGAGCAGTAACCAGATACACACTATCCACCAGCACATAGACTTGACATTTAACTAAAATAAATCGATTAAGAAAGTTAATGCATCTCTTTTTGAATAGCAGTACACATACACAGGACTTTCAACCGTAGTTTGTACAACAACAATAACTTCGGTCTCAAATTACAGATGTGTGTATCCACCTGTATATATAGTGGATGCACCCGATTATCACATTTATTTTAACAATTTTTAATGCATTGGAATCTACTACGCCCAAACATAGCAGTCGAAACTCCACAGAAGGCCGAAATGAAGACGACGAGGATAAAGGAAGGTAATCCTAACAATATATTAATATAAAATATTTAATCGTTGCTTCCGAGCCATAGCACTGAATAAGATACTACCAACCTTGCAGACCCCGACGATGATTTTTTGATCAGAAACGTGATAAAACAAAGAAGCATTTTGAAAACACAAATTAGTACTATACATTATGATTGTAACCCAACCCAGCATTATTCGATTAAGCTAGTACTATGCCCGAATCCTAATGAATAGAATTAACCAAACCTAATTCGTTAAGGAGACCATGATTCATTTCCCGCTAAGTATGTGGCTTTTTTCCACCGCCAATCAATCGTTTGCGTTCTCTTACTTTGATGTCGTTGTTTTGAAACAAAGCTCTCAGTTCTTTTTCTTGTTGTTTCTATTTTCGAATGTTGTATTTGGGAATGTTGTGAGCTTTTCCTGTAGCACGAATGGATTTAGTTCTGATTTCATCCAAAACCCCCAATTTCTCTTTTACACTGTATTGCTTTTTAGTGTGATGAGACTTGTGTGTACTCATTTTGCCTGAAAATGAAAAATTTTAATGAAGTTATGAAGATTTTATATAAAATTTTCGAAATGCAATTAAAAAATCTAAAATTTTCTGAATAACTCGAAAGTTCTTAAAATATTCACAAACTTTCTCAGAAATTCTACAAAACTATCTAAAGTCCATAAATTTATAAAATAACAATAACTTATCGAAATTCAATTACCAACTTTGAAATTTCATAAAATCTTCTGAATTTCATCAAATGTTTGAAAATTTTATCAGAACTTCCGGAAACTATTAAAAGTTTCAATTAATTATCGAAAATCTTGAAATTTCATCGCCAGGCTGTATTTTTCCTACCAACAACAGCGTATGGTTTCCAAAAATTATACCCCGTCGGATCATTATCGTCACTGATGAATTTAATTTGTCACTTATTTTTTCCAACACTGTTTAAAAATTAATACTCTATTGATTTTTTTTATTTAAAAAAATAAACACAAATTTGAATAGATTGCGCGCGCAAAATAAATAGATGCGCAAACTATTGAAAAAAAAATTCCGATTTTCAATTTTTGCCAGAAAGCACCAAACTCGACTAGATTTCGCGCGAAAACTCCACGGGAGGGGACGGTAGAATGGTTTCAACTTTGTTTATAAAAATTTTCTGAATTGCTAAAATAATTGTACTAAGGATTAAAACTTACATTTTTATATAATTATTAAAAGGGATTATAAACGATGTAAAGCATTTGATTGGATCTTTATCAATTTCTAATAGTATAAGTAATGAGCTTATACTAGATTATTTATTGAATAATGACTGAACTAAATTGTAATATTTGTTTAATTTTAATTTATTAATTTTTTTTAGAAAATATACTAAAGGTTTTGATTAAAAAAATCGAATATTTATTTCACAATTTATCTAAATCTATCAAATATTGTGCTCCAGGGGTTGTGGTGATAAAACTTTATGAAATAATAGAAATAAATGTTACAGAACTAATTCATGTATCATTCTACGATTACATGTTGCACCTAGAATTCTGAAAGCTGTGATTTTTGTAACAATTATATATTGGATACTTTTGCGAATGATAGTTGTACATATTTTGTGAAGAAAGAAATTATTCGTGTATTACTTATGGAATTGTGAAAAAAATGTGTTTTTGTAATAATGAGGATTAAAAATAAAAATTTTTGACTTGAACTTTATAACCTTTAGAAAGTTGTTCAAAATTTATAAAGAATTTGCCGTGAGGAATCGATACGATGACCGAATTGTTAAAATTAATACAATAAAAACATTGACAAAAATATAAAAAAGTAACAACATCCTTTTTATTCTTGTCTTAGCTTCATAAATTGTTCTTGGTCTAGTTCAAGTAATAAAACCTTAGTTATTGGTCTAACATGTTTACTACCCTTTGCATTTGACTTTGACTACTATAAAATTTCCGTCTTTCATAAGAAACAACTCTCAACAATAACCTTCCAATACATTTTGTTCCAATAACCATACAACGTTACCAACTTTGATCCCTTTGACTTCTTTCCTCCATTTTGTTTGAGACTCCACTTGGTACCAACTTCTTTTTCAATCGTTCCCAAAAGTGACTCACCACTAACAAAATTATTTTCCATCGTCTTCTTTAATACATTCTTTTCTTGGCCGTTAGATCTTCCCCTTATTCAACTTCTGGCCACCTTGACAATAAAAAATGGTTTGGGATAAGTTCAACATGCTCCTTGCCATCAATATAATGCACTGCCAAAGGAAAAGAATTCAGAAATTTCTCCTCATCAATATTCAACTTTGGTGCTTGATCTTTTACTGGGATCTTTTCAATAACCTTTTGGAATTTGTCATCCACTTCTTACCTTCCATTCCAGCGGTTCCCTAGTTAGTTTCTAAATGTTCTTTCAATTCAAAAGCTATTCATCCTGATTCAAACGAATCCAAATTATCATCCATATGTGTATTTAATTATCATCTCAGCCGCCCCAGGAAACTTACACTGGAAATTTCTCGCATTCTCTTTAGTTTTATATTGAACTAAATAATGTGAGCCATTAATCCCAAATATTTATGTACTAAACTCAAATGTCTTGACTGTTCTATCTTGTTGCAACAAATTTCGTGGATGTTTTCCGTCTTCCTTGATTATTCTAAGTTGTATGAACATTTCAGCGGTATCACACACTATAGCGTACATGTGTTTCCTATTCCGAATTAAAATGTCAAACAATTCGTTTTTTTAATTTCTGTCTTGTTTCAATTTGGTCGTTAAAACATATCCCATCACTTCTAGTCGTTGCATCAAAACTATTCTTAATCTTGTCTATTCACTCTTTCTCAGACGTTTTAGAGAGCTGAAATAGAAGTTGACTAATTCTCCAGGTTGTTATTTTCGCGACCAAAGGGCTCATAGACAGCATATGGACTTAAACAGAAAGCTTTTACCAAAGCAGATTTGGATTATGAATAATTGTCCCTTGCAGCTTCTGATTGGTGTCTCCATATATCTAGAGCTGCCCCATGAAGTCGTAGAGGAAGTATCTGGTGAATGAAATAAAAGCCCCCAGTAATTGGCTTTTCAATTCAAATTCCTCGGCCCATTGGAGGCCATCCGTTTCCAGAGTGTTTTGAGAAAATATTCAAATTCTTCACTAAGACCGTTAAAGCTTCTTGTTCCATAAGAAATCGCAGAAGTCAAAGTAATTTGAATGACGAAATTATATTAACAATAAAAATTAATATTCACAATGAAAATACCGCAGCGTAATATGTTGCTATTTTGTGATAATATCAAAATCATTACAGTTACTGTATAAAAATGCTTCTACAATGTTCGTTTCTCAAAAATCCAGTTTGATGACAAAATGATTCTCAGTCAATTATTCACTAGAACAATATGTTTGTGAAATGTGATTTACATATCATTCCATAATGGATAGAAGATTAATATAATAAAGTGCATGGTAACTGTGCTGATTCAAGGTTATAATTTGACCAAAGATAGAATCAAACCAATTTGGAAAATTGTGAAAGCTGAAAAAATATGACGATGAATCTTGTATAATTCAATAAATTTTTGTACAAATTAATAAAGTTTTTAATTTTTTGTTTGTTTGTTATATAGAAATAAAATAAATGCCAGAAATAATGAAAAACGAAATTTAAAGATGGCAATTTATCTTTGGATAGTTTATTTTGGATACGAAAAAGCCTGTTGAATTATTACAATACAACTTAAATTATCTGTATTTACCAATAACTTATATATTTAAGGTAATTTGATTAGATTTAACTATTTTAATTATTTATTTAATTTATTGCTGGGAACAAGTAACTTTGAAAAGATGTTTTAACAATGTTAAATACGCGAAAATTAAGTTTGATGATAAAATGATATTAGGTCAATTTTTAACCAGAATGCATGATGATATTCAATTTGATTAATACAATATGTATGTCAAATGTGATTTGGATATTATGCCTAATGACGATAGGATAGGCATATTCAACTACATGATAACTGTGCTCATTCAAGTATATAATATATACAGAGCTCGAATCAAACCTATTTGGAAGAATATAAAAGCAGAAGGAACGTTTGATAATGATTGTTGGATAAATTATTAAATTTTTGATCTATTATCTTTTTTACTTTGACTATAAAAATAAAAGATTCCAAAAATATAATTACCAAGCAATAACACTGCTAACAGAAACTTTAAAATATCATGTATATGTATTATTTTCCTTACATGTATAAATTTATATAAATTTGAAATGACCTATTTAGATGTTTCTACTTAATTAAAGTCTTAGAAAAATTTTAAATCTTTTGGGCAATTTGATTTGGGAAATATTTTTAGAGATTTTCAAGTTGTGATATTATTCACATGAAAAGTTCAAATATGATAATATCTTAATATATATATATATATATATATATATATATATATATATATATATATATATATATATATATATATATATATCCCAGTGTGTACATCTAAAGTTTATTTGTTGAAAAATTCTAATCCTAAAGTTATAATAATTAAAATTCAACATATTTCGTGGTTATGTGTGTATATATAATTCACATTGTATATAAAAATTTTCTATGTATCATTGCTGTCCTACAAAAATTTTATAATGTTAGTATATAAATTTATTAAATGTATAGATTATTAAAATCTGTTGCTATATAGTATATGAAACATTTTTCAAACCATTTCAAATAAAGAAATTTTTATTTAGTAAAGTTTTGAGAAATTTTTGAGTTGGGAAACTTTTTCTAGGGATTTCGAGTTTTGGAATATTTTTCCCATGTGAAAGATTTTTCTAGATAACAACCTTGTATATCCTCAATGTTTAGTTGTTGTTGATAAAAGATTCTCATGAATACTGACATTAACCTGTATCGAATTCTTCTATATTCGTCTAAATCCTCTTTAAAATAAATGTAATATTAATAATAATATAAATTTTCCATGTATAAAATATTTGTATAAAATGTTGTATGCATTTTGATATGTATGTGTTATTATTTTCTATATATATAAATATTTGACAAAATTTTCTAAGTATTTAACAACTTGTAAAAATAAAATAAATTTTCGGGAAATTTTGGGCTGGGAAATGTTTTCAAAGGATTTTGGGTTTTGGGAAATTTTTAAGTTGCGATATTTATCCCATTGGAAAGCTGTATCATGATAATATCCCAGTATATCCTCAATGTTTAGTTGTTGCTAACATTAACCTCTTAATTCATCAATAATCCTCTTTAAAATACATATAATAATAATAATATAAGATTTTCTATGTAAAAAAAATTTCTATAAAAATTTGTATATATTTGGACATGTATGTATTATTAGTTTTTATATATATAAATATTTGCCAAAATTTTTCCAAGTATTTAAAAACTTTAAAAATAAAAACTTTATGTTAAACATTGAAGTGACCTTCAAGATATATATGGTCTGTCCTGGAGGTGACACTAGTTTTAAGTTTATTTATATATAGAACTGCTATTCAAGGAATTTAAAGTCTAAGATGTTAATTTCTAAAACAACTAAACTAAAATAAGCGGATCTGTCCTGGAAGTGACACTAGTTTTTAGGTGGTTTTATAAACAGTTGTTGTTCAATGTACATTGAAAACTTGTAAATTTTGATTATTTTATTGATTTTAACGGTTCCCTAGAGAAAAGTATCTGTTTTAAAAATTATATATATTTTCATGACCTACATAACATTTCGGTTCGATCAAGACACTTTTTTATGGGGATGTCCTGGAGGTGACACATCCTACTACTTGCTTGCATCTGTAGGCTTTTCAAATATTTTATTTACTTTCAATTTTAATTATTTGTGTTGTATTTTAATTGGTGTTATTTGCATTTTATTTTAAGTTTCTGCATGCGATGAGTGTGTATATGCGGCAGCCATATTCACAACTTGGACACAATTTTTATTAATTTAATTAATTTTAATTTCTAATTAACGTGGATTATAGTCCAACAACGAAAAAGAAATACAGTAGTCATAACGATAAATAAGTAATATAAGAAATTTTTCATAAAACAAAGGGCAGACCTCTGCTAAAATATTTGGAAGATACATTGTTGGGTAAAAACTAAGATATGAAAAATTTTGTTTATCTGGCACGACATTCGATAAAATTCGTAGGCGTAAAATATAAATGGACAAAAAATTATCAAATATCGTCAATTTGGTGATAAATGAGACAAAAATTATAAAAAATGGTAGGAAAAATACAAAAAGATGTAAAAAATAAATAAAAACATTAAAAAACAATAAAAACTAAAATAAATCATCCAATTTCATCAAATTAGCTCCAATTTCATTAAAAACGCTTATAATTTAGAAACTAATTATGAGAATTAAGATTAGAATGAAATAAAATCTTTAATAAAAAAGAATCATGAAAATCAGACAACTATTAGAAAAGTGATGAAATATGTTAAAAACTTGGGCGTTTTGTTTTATCGCATAAAAACAATGCGTGTAAAACCCCTTATATAAATCAATACCAGATCGACAAAATTTATTGCATTTTTTTAAACATTGTTCGTAATTGTCAAACTATTATTAACAGTAACGATGAATTTTGATTTTTTTTATATATTTATGGATATTTTAATTTTTCTCATTTTTCTCATTGTTATTCTAAAGTTTAGGAGGTTGAAAACTATATTATGTTCATCTAATTTATCCGAGAATAAAGATTTTAGTTGATAATACCTAGTTATGAATTTTTTTGAAAAACTTTAGGACGATTTCTTTTATAGGTTATCACATTAAAAGGAAATGTTTTTACGGAATACAAGTCGGAATAATTTTCTTCGAATCGTTCAAGTCCCAGGGAAGCCTCGATTTCATGGTACTTGACCAATATAATATTATATAATATTTGTTATAACTAGTATTGCAGTTATTATTTTTTTTTATTTATCATCATTGTCTTATTGTTAAAAAGAAAGAGACAATTTTGCTATTAATCATTTAAGCATTATTATTACTTTTATTAATTATCATGATCGACTATTAAAAAACATGCATACAAGTGAGAAAAATGCTGCTTCACCAAACTAGCCTTGAGCTAGTACTTCGGAAGAGAGGCACCAATTGTGAATGGCAGTTCGCCGGGTCAGATTTCTACCTCAAGAACCTCAACGTCAAAATTTCAGTGGAGAGTGCTGGTATTGAGGAAGGAATAATTATGATATAAATTCAAAGAAGAAAAAAATATCTATATCCAAAGAGAAATAATTGTATAGGAAAAACCTTCTCTAAAATAAATCAGAAATTTCTATAACAAGCCAACAAAAGAAGATAACAAATAATGAAAATTCCAGCCCAGGAAGACATGTTGGATATGAGTGCATAAGTTAATAATAACCAAGTTTAAATTCAAAAATCATTTTATTTATATTATAATGACTCATTTCAGGATGTAATAGTTTTAGGTACAATCTTGTGAATACAAAAATTCTGTTTTGCATGAAATTTTTTTATATAACTATTAATAACATTTTGATATTTTATTTTTATTCATAAATTCTCATCTCCGGAACAAATCAGTATCAGTGAAACTAGGATCTGCAAAAGTAGTCTTCCCTCTAAAATCGAGACCAATTATATGCATATTTTGATCTTTTTTACTATTTATATCAACATTTAATTCATAAAAAAAATGTGATCGCTGAGATTTATTTTGTTTTAGGAAGACTAAACTTACTAATTTGCATTAGAAAAATAAATGAAATCTTAATAATTTTCACTCCTGTTATTATTTAAATGTTAAAATATTCCCAACTCTAAGAAATGATTTATTGAATACAAATCTAATAATAATTTAATAGAATCCGTCAAGAGAGAAAATTGATTGTTGGGAAATTTTAAATAAAACTTGAACATAAAGACCAAAGTTAAGGAAGATTGAAAAATAATTATCCACTGCGATTTAAACAAGTCGACAAAATTTCCAAACAATTTGTTTTTTTGAATTTTTGATTGAGAGAAATTGAAATGAATAATATTATATTTGTAGATGATAAAATAAGAGTTACTGACCTGTCACATATGTTCTTAATAAGAATTAACCAAAATTAGAAAGACAAATTCTAAAAAAATGGGGAAAATCCTGAACAATTTCTGAGAACGAACTAAAAATAAAAAATCAATAATTAACTATCAATAAAAAAATTAACTCTAACCCTACTAGTGGTATTGATTGGAAAAAAATCCTTCTCACCCAACATTTAAAAAACAAGAAAAGATTAATTTTGTTTTAGTTAATAATAATTTACATCTTGAGTTTGTTTTTTTTGGAAGGGTCGCGAATTATCAATTTTTTACACGGATGTTGATTTAAATTAATTTACCGGGACTCCATACATATGCTTTTCGAGGGATATTTTTTATAATCTAACAAACTGTATGAAAATTAATTAAAAGACATGAGAATTCATAATTAAAATCAATAATTTCTTTTCACTATCGTTTCTCATTACATTCCAAACCCGGTTATCAATTTAATTTTAAATCATACACAAATATTTTAGAGCAACAAAACCAAGCCAAAACTTTGGAAGTTGAGAAATTTAGACTGGACGTGGCCTATTACCACGACAAGGCTTTGGAGCAAAGTCAGCGAGCAGAATGAATGATCTGTCGATGCCGCAGGATGGAAGAAACATGGACGCGGTCGGATCAAGCCAAGAGGCTCGCACAGAATAATAAATTGCTCAGATCGTAACACGCGGAGATGACGATAGAAATAGAAATGTTGAAAAGGGAAAATCAGTAGTTGAGACTGAAAGAAACTATCTGAAATGAAATACGAAATCATTCAATTACGTCGGTAAGTACCAATATATTCAATACATCAGACTCAGGTCGAATCATTTCAATGCACTCTGTCGCAGTACACGTCCAAAACTCCAAGCATAGTAAGCCTCGTTCCAGCAAAGCTAAGAGGGAAAGGCGGCGAAGGCTCAAAACAGCTCTATTGATGGGGCAAATGAATAAGCTCATGCCAAACATCTTACACTAAAATTTTATTGACGTTGTGTGTTGTGAAATCTTAATAAATGATTTGTTTTGTTCAGATTTATAGTCGTTTTTGGAATGAACGTAAATTACTTCATCAAAAGTAACATTAAAATAAATTAAAATTGTATAAATATCTCAATTATTGATATTATTTGAAATAAAAATGACAATTAAAGATGACAATTAAAAAATGACAACCTTTATTTAATTGAGCATGAATACCTTCTGTAGTAGCTCGTGAACCCAAATGTTTCCTAGAGTATTAGCAGTCATGGCAATATGACTCACCTTTTACTAGAAACCACCCATCGAGTAGTGTATAATGAGGACTATACCCGGTGGATATGTGGCTTGAAAAACACAGAGACCCCCCTTAAAAAAAAATTCAGAGGAGGGGGGGTTAATTTTTTTAGTTATTTGTTTTAATGAATGAAATTTTATTTAATATAATTTTTTTGTTTTAATGTTCAAATTTTTAAAAATTTTAATTTTTTAAATTCACGATAAAAAAGTATTTTTTCTCGATTAAAAAGCTTAAAAAATAAAAATTGGCTTAAATCGCCTATGATTGGTCGTACTATGGTGAGGAGTATTTTCGAATAAAATTGGCTCAAACCCGATTAAAGAACCTAAAAATATTTCATCGAATAAAAAACCTAAGTATTTTTTCATACTTAAAAGCCCATAAAAATAAAATTGGCTCAAATCGCCTGTCGACTAAAAAGCCTAAAATATATTTGCTCGATTAAAAATCCTGAATATTTTAATTTTTTTATTTTAATTATTTGTTTTAATCAAGTCAATAATATTATTTATTTATATTTTAATTATATTATTATTAAGTTTAATTGTTTGTTTTAATCAAGTCAATATTTTATTTATTGTTAAATTATATTAAATTATATAAGTGAATTAAATATTTATTTATTATTTTATTTTCATTCAATTATGTGGTTTTATTTAATGATTTCTTGGTCAGTAAACAATTTTTTGATATTGATTTGTTCAGTAACTAGTTACTGATAACATATTGTGAGTGTGTGTATGGTGAATAACCGAGTATTTTAAGGGGAAATGATTGAGATAAAATTTTATTTTATTTTTAAGTGGGTTAAGTTGGTTGAATATTGGTATTTAAAGGGTAAGTATTATTTAAATATGTAATTTTAATGAATAGGATACTCAATTATTCAATGCCTAGTATGTATATAGTGAGTTTTACAGTACTCAGTCATTTGTATACAGTACCTAGTGATTGTTGTTCAGTTATTAATCAATTGATTGTTCAGTGTGTATGGGTTATCAGTATTCAGAAGTTGATACCAAGTAAGTTAACTTTTTCTTTGATTGTTGATGAATTTATTATTATTATTATTTTGAAAATTTCATATTAATTTATTTTTTCACATCTTACTTTGAAAATTTTTTATCGTTATTAACATGTTTAAAAGAAAATTCAGGAACTTTATCCAAAAATTAAAAATACGTTGGATTATTGAGCACCAGAGTTTCTCGCTACAAAAATTTACCATTTCACAGGGATTAACATGTTCAAATGGATGTCTATGTTGCCACGATTTCAAAGGTGACCAAGCAATCCATATATTGTTGGCCGAAATGTGTAAATTATTTTTTATTATTAAATTATTCTTAGACTTACAATTAAAGTTTAAAAATTAAATGAAATAAATAAAAATTAAAAAAATGTTAATAATAATAAAATAATAATGATAATATAAAATAAATAATTAATTAAATAAAATAATAATAATATTAAATAAGAAATTCGTGGAGCTGAGGGTGCTACCGTATTGGCGAACGCGGCCAAAGTGCTGGAAGAAGCCGCCGTTCGGGTCGCTGAACAATTCCCGGAATTCGTAAAACCGGTCGAGAAATCAGTGGAATCCCTACACCAAATTAGTGCCGACGAGGAGGACGAAATGAAAATCCACATAGATGTGTCCTCGGCGGAAACCACTCCGCTGGTAGTTGAAGAAACTAGGAATTCGTCAACTTCTATCAGGTACTGGACCGATGGTTTTGGGGGCGAGCTCAGCCATTCTGTCCCTCAAGTCGGAGCCACTGAATTTAAATTCCCCCGAAAGCGGAAATTCTCTGTGGATATTGATGAGGAGAGACGAGATTTCGCTGTTGATTATTTTACCAGATTGGATTAACAATAGATTTATATCTTATTTATATTTCTTTTATCAACTTGTAAATTTTAGTAAAAAATAAAATTTTTGTAATTATCATTAATTTTCTGGTAATTTTTGGCTTTTCTGTATAAATAAATAATGAAAATGTCACAATCATGTCTGAGCATGATATGAGGCTAGTGAACCCTAATTCCTACGAGTAGTATGGTTAAAAAGTATTATTCAACTCAGAGATTTAAATTAGGAAGAATTATAGTTCTTGTTAAAATCGATTTTAATCACTTGTGTGAGGTATTTTAGAAGTAAAAGAGTAGTTGTAAGTGAAAGACAAGATACAAACCTTAAGACGACCTTATTTTTTCTTAAAGTAAAAAGAAAAGTTCAATAAATTTAGAAACAGCTGATCTAACATTGATCTTCTTGCTAGGGTTATGTTTTTTGCTGGTCTTGGGAGTTTTTGCGGGGCCAACTCCGTGCTTTTCTGGAATATGGGTTGGGGGAATCAGATTCAATTGTACGGCCAGATCGCGGCCGGCTATCATTTTGGTTAATTCGGCCTCCGTGAATGAGGCGATTAGTACGGCGCTCTGATCATTGATAATGATCCTCTGAGCTTGGTTTTCGGAGATCAGATCATCGCGACATCTTGTCAAGCGATGGATCTGTTGGTGTAATGCTTTGACGACTTCTTAATGTACCTAATATACGTTTGTGCTCCACGACCAATTTGTTGTACTTCTGTTGGCAGGTGAGGTGAGAAAGGTTGTCATTTTGCGAATTGGATTGGGCAGATTGAACTGATTTTTGCGGCGATATTTTTGGGATTTTGTAACCGGCCTGCATTTATGATAATTTTTGAGGAAAGATTTCTTTGATTTAACTTGAGAAATTATTTTCAACGCTTGTCTGAAGAGAGAGGAAACTAGAAAAAGGAGAATTTCTTAATATGAACTTCTTTACTTATATTAATAATTATAATAGAGATAATAATTACTTAATATTTTTAATTAAAATGGATTTACCTATTATTAACTAATAGGGTATTTTTCTTAATTGTAATAATGGTCGCTAGCTAATAATGCCAAAAATTTAAAAATAGAGAATTGATGCTCCGACCAAACCCATTCCTTTAAAATTATTTTTAAATTCAATATTACATTTTTATTCTTTACAGGATAAGATTTAAATTAACCTATGTAAAAATAAAATCTGTTGATTATTCTTTTGTTACTATTCCTAACCCTAGTCGGTCCCCTCAAAATATCTATTTGCGACAGGGATTTTTAATAATAAAAAAATATATTCCCATATATTACCGCTCTTACCGCTCTTTCCACGCGAAGCATGGACGCCACGTTGAATTCCAACGGTGTCCTACTCCGAGATCAGTGCAAACAAGGCCTAACCTGCCTAAGCAGACACCGAGGGGTGGTCAGTGATAAAATGACACATCAACATCCTGCAAATTTAACTGCCGGAATTGAATATTATTTCACCACCTTCCACAACTAAGACATATATATAAGAATTGAGTTTACTGGGACCTGTCGCGAATACTAAAAGGTATCGCGGCCATCCATGATAAAAATTAATAAAATCCGAAAACAATTAATATAACAATGTATTTATTACACATAACAAATAAAAACTACTTACAATTTCTAAAAGTCCAAGGTTTAAATTTGAAAATGTTTAAGTTGCAAAAGTGCAAAGTTTTTGAAATTTTTAAGGTTAACTTATTATGAAAATGGCTGTTATATATATAGTTTTTTCGTGCATGTGTGTACCCAATTAGCGAATTTTAAACCTTTTTGGCCATTTTTCGGGTTTTTTAATGGCTTTTATTTATTTTAATAGTTTTTTCTTTTTCTATTTATTTTTCTTAATTTTTTAATATTAATTTTGTTAAATTTACATTTTTTTATTTTTGCTGATTTCTATTTTTATTCTGGTCGCCACTTCCGCCTGTATATTTTCTAAACCTAATTTTGCAAGGCTAAAGGCGGTTTTGTGTTCTACTTTATTTTCCTATATGCAATTGTATGCGAAATTTATTAATTATTTGTTTTTAATTAATTATGTTATTTTTTTAATTTGTTTTAATTGGTGTTTTTTTTTTATTTTGTTTTCTGCTTGCGGTGTATGCTCATGTTATCGCAGCCATTTTGATAATTTCTCAAATGACATTAAATAGTCATTATATTTGGCTTATAGCCCAACAGTACCAACATGAGCTTGCTCACGGGTATATAATGATAGGATTAAAATTGTTGGCGTCTGGGTGCGACATCATAGATCCAAGGAAAAGAAGGCATTTCGATCGAGGAAAATAAGTTTGAATAAACTTGGAACGAATTTAAACAAATTAATTCAACACAGTACGCCAACACAATGGTTATCTGTTGTCCCTTGAACGAGGTCCAAGACTCTTATATCGTTTACGCATCAGGTGCCCAGCAACATCAATAAATAATGAATATGGAATCGTAGAAATAGATAGACGTCACCAATAACACAAAAGAAACCTAAGACCTTCTATCGGTAGTTAGAAACTCGAAAATGAAAATATCATTAGTTCTAGAAATCGAGCTCATTTGTTCATGGATTTTCAACCACTATGTAGCGTTGAATACTGTTGGGCCAAAACTCAGTTTGTTTAAATGAATCGGTAATAGCACGCAAACACAGCAAGCAGATTTAAAATCAGACCCTAAAACACCAATTAACCATGCAAAATATGAGAAAGAAATAATTAAAATATAAAATTAAAGACATAAAAATAAATAAAACTATTAACAGAATGCAACAAGATCCGCACGAAACAAACATAGAAATAGCATGAAAACACGGAAAATTTGACAAAAAATTGGCAATTTAATTAAAGAAACAAGTGTTCATGCAAATTAGAACTAAAATCAAATAATTTGAATTAGAAATAATTCAATTATTTGATAAAAGAATAAATTGTCAAAATAATCAAAAATTAAGAAAATAAAGTTAGAAAATACAAAGAAATTCTCAAGGTCAAATTTTGTTTTAATACATCAAAATTAACACGCAAGGTTAGGGTCACAGAATAGGTATATATACAGATTCATTTTCACATAATTTTAATCAGTTTTGGAAAAAAACTCGAAGCAGTTTAATCACTTTTACTCTGAGTAATCGGTTTTATCCTGAATAATCAGTTGAAACTTAGAACCTTCTTAACAGAACTCGAACCATTTGTCATTACTAACGCTATTCAAAGTTGCGAATTTATCGAAGTAAGCAAGAATGACTTGCTTTTATTTCCAATGTATATGAGATGAACATTAACGATAAATGGAACCAAAATTGGTATTTGATATATGTTATAATAATATATGTTATAAATATTATGAAACTTTCTGTGTCGAAATTTTTCCGGCCCACAGCCACACACCGACAAGTTATTAAAATACCACACAAATAGTCGAGCAGTTTAAGTGCGGTGTAAGTCCGCCAACAGCTCATGCCCGTGAGAGATCTCGCCGAGGGTAACGACGGACTCGAACGTCAATTCATTCACTATCATAAGGGTAGAAGGGAGATCGGGAGACAATCTTTTGATTGGCTACCTTTCTACCTACGCCCGAAAAATCGACCTAAATTATCATTACGTATCGGCTAAAATATTAACAACGAGTAGTCCAGTGGGCACTCTTAAAATCTAATTTCAACATAAAATTTTCCTAAGATCAATTTGAGGTTTACGGGAACCGGACTTGCGGAAATCGATGCATCGAACTTTATTAATCTGAAAAGATCATTGTGATTTGTAAAAAATAAAATTAAACTGTTAATTAACAACTATGGGAAATAATAATATGACTTAAACTAAACCAGTAATTTCATTAACCGTAAGTCGACGAATTTAGATAGATTCCAACTAAATAAATAAGTGAATAAGATTATAAGATTTCCATACCTCACCAAATCGAGCATGGTACTATAATATACTAACAAATCCAAAGAATAAGACTAGCCAAAAAATCTCCGAGCCATTATTTCCCCAAATTAAACCTTTAATAAATTTGGACCCAGAAGTAGCATTTTACCTACGACAGTGAGCCATAAATAAATGTTCGAATAATTCATTGCCTAATAGTGGAATCAATTTACAAAATATCATGAGGTACCAGTTATTTAATAACCATTTTATGTTTAAGATAAGAGAATTCGAAATGCGTACCGACCCTCCCAATGACTATGAACTACACCACCGTATAAATTATCATAATCTAAAACTTGGTTGGTATTGTGGAATCAAAATAGAATTTGTACCTTGATAACTTGTTAGTTGGCACGCCCTGCGTAATTCGAACCGAGACTTAAAATAACAACATTATTAACAACAATTCTTGAAAATTTATTTGTTAGAACATATAAAATTTGCATGAAGCCACAAATGTGTACAAATGGGAGACCGAGAATCCCGCGTAGTATTCAACGATCTCTGGAGAAGGTTTGAACAAACGATTCGATGAGGCCGAATATTTCCGAAGGTTGTTTCCCGGACAACGTGGAACCTAATAAATTTAAATAAATTATCCGAGCAATAATCGAAATCAATTGATGCACAGGTGGGAGTAAAATTGAACTAATTATGGCGGATCAGCCCACGTTTAGCATTAATATACCAAATTCTACGGAAGAAATAAGATTGATTAAGAATTTTCCGACTCTTATTTAAGTCGATAGAATAATGGATAGAAACTCTACCGCTGGTGATTGGAATGGGAAATGTAATATTACACACCCATCAAGTTGACAAAAATAATTCACTGAGGAAGGAAAATTTGTGACGTAGCCAGTGGATAGAAATACAGTCAGAAAATCATCTGCTATCTAGCAATCGATAGTAGGATTTGGGAAGAGACCAACCACTCACAATTGACCAAGAAAGTAGACATTGCCACGTGGCGGTACGCACCAACAGACCCCACGAGTATAAATGGCCAGCGAAATTGTATACGTCGTGTAATTACTGAAATATTAAAATGATAGCAGCTTCAGCGAATGAACCCATGAAAATATAGGAAAATTCTCTAATTAATGATTCAAATCAACGAGCCCCGGAGAAGTATAACTATCGAACCTATGGAGTTTCGGATCACGGACGAAACTACCTTGCTGCGCAGAGTTCTATGGCAGGTGTTGGGCCAGAGCATAAACGGCCTTGAGAATTGTTTAAATGAATCGGTAATACACACGCAAATACAACATACAGATTTAAAATCGGACCTATAAAACATCAACTAACCCTGCTAAAATATGAGAAAGAAAACAATTAAATAGAAAATCATAAAACACAAAAATAAATTAAAATAATAACAAAGTGCAACAAGATCCGCACGAAATAAACATAAAAATAACATGAGAACATAAAATTTGACCGAAATTCGACAATTTATCAAAAAATGCGAAAATCCATAAAAATGGAACAAAAATTAAATAATTTGAATTGGAAATAATTCAATTTAAAAATTAAAAAGTAAAATTGTCGAATCAAATTATAAAAATAATAAAATTAAGATTAGAATATACTGGAAAACCAACAGGTCAAATTTTGTTTTACTAAATCAAATTTAACACGCAAGGTTAGGGTCGTACAATAGGTATATATACCGATTCATTTTCACATAATTTTAATCAGTTTTTTTGAAAACTTGAATCAGTTTAATCTGAAAAAGGTCAGTCTTAAGAAACTCAGTATCAATATCTTCAATGTGAGTGAAGAAGTGTTTAGAAACCTCTTCCACGTCGCACCAGGACAACCTCATGAGAGCTCTGCTGGAAGTGTCGGCGTGGGGGAAGGTTCGAATGTTATTCTAATTGTGATGTTATGCCAATTATGATGTTATGCCGATTATATTTTAAAGAAATGTTAAACAAAGTTTTACTCACGTCGAAATTTTTCCGGCCCACAGCCGACACATCATACAAGATATTAAATTTACAAAATCCAGTCGAACTGTGTAAGTGCGAGTATAATCGCCAATAGTTCGTGCCCGTGAATGCTACGGCGTGAGAACGCAGTAGCTGGAACTTAAAATCATTATTCCGAATAGGGGAAATGGGTTGAAGATTGGATAGTCTTTTGGCTATTTCATCATCACTCATTTCCCATAAACTCGACCTAAAATCTCTAAAAAACAATCGGCTTAAAATCAAAACACCGAGTAGTCCAGTGGGCACTCTTAATTTGTAATATGAACACAACTACGCCTAGGCTCAACTAAAGGGGTAGGGTACGGGGAAATAAAAGAAATTAAAATCGTTGCTATGGCTTCTGAAAGTTTCAAGAATTCTTTAATCGTTATAATTGCTATTAAAATTTATAAAAGATTTTTAATGTAGCTTACTAAAAATTAAAACAATCCGTTTAATTAAATAAAAACCCAAAGATCTTATCCTTGATTAGACTCGTGGACCTGAATAATCATCTCAAATGTTTTAGCGAATTCAAGCCGTTAAATAAAAAAGCTGCGTCAGTACCATGCAAATTATAGCGCTATTACTTCTATAATCAAAAATATAAATCCTCACCGTCCAAAACTTAGTTATGATCAACTCAAAAAGAATAAAACAAAGTTATATATTTTTTCCTAAAAATCAATGTAACAAATTAGAACCATCCAAGATTCTGGAGTGACCACTTAATCGACATAAGACATATAATCCTAGTGACTTCATAATAAAATTTTAGGTGAAATAAATCGCTTACCCTGATAAACTAGAGAACCATTAAATATCGATTAAGACAACGTATGACAGAGATCTATGGTAGGAAAATTCCATTCGCAAACACCAGGAATGAAAGCAACTGCATTTAAACTGATCCATGAAAATTCTGACTCCAATAATGATAAAAACTATAAGTTTTATTCATAATGGTAAGAGTAAGGCAAGAATGCTGCCAGTAATAAAAGTAGTCATATGCATCTAAAAATTTCTGATTCCAATAACAATGGATACGAGCCAAAGGTTTTATTCATAATAAGTAAGTCAAAATATTGTAATTATGATCAGCCAACACAAACCAAAAAATAAAAGATCCGTTGTCCGACATCCGCTCTGAAAGTTCCGAGCATTGGCAATCATACGAAATATAGTCCCTAAAATTAGCATGAAAGTAATATAACAAAATAGAAACTTAAATTACCTAACACGGCACTTCAATGAATAATAAACGCCATAAAATTCGAATCCTCCACCGATATGAAATAAATATCCAGTGAAAATCTTGCGACATAATCTAAATAAAATGTAAATTAACACAAGCCGCAACACATAAAGACGGAAACACGACCTGACATTTGAGAAAGTCGATCATAGACAAAACCAGACTGTTTACTTGTTTTCGTTTCACCACGAGACGGGTACACACTAACGTGCAGCACACCAGCAGAGACTCGACGAAGTAGATAGTAGTCACATGCACACCTACTTGAATATATATATATAATACACCCGCTCTCAAGATCAACAGTTTAAAATTTTTGATGGCTAAATATTCGCAATCAGTTAATGCATCCCCCAAAGAGGCACAGAGCAAGAAAAGGAACCATCCAGGAGGTAAATATATCAAATCAACTTATTTATTTTAATCCCTTAATTATGAGCCATAGTCGCACAACCCAACCAATCATTCATCTTTAACAATTGACGCTACAAGCGAGGTCACCATAACCCCAAAGAATTGCAATTTTTGATTGACTCAAGTTCTTACTTGCCACATTATCTAATTATAGTAGGCGAGCACCCGACCGAACGCCGGAGATAATTTGACTCTCGCATGTGTACACAAGAGGCTTAAATCTAATATATCGTCATTAGCCCAAATATGTTGAGGTTTCTACATTCAGTTTTTCCAACCTTACAATCGATATAACCTATGATGACAAAAGTACAAAGGGTTGAAAAATATTATGAACTCCGTATGATTCGAGAAGCAAAATTTCTGATCCGAAATCTTGGAAATGTACAATATATATGTTATTAACCGAATAAAATTTATAATTAGTCTATTTTTACGGTAATGATAATAATAAAGAAAAATTTTAGACATATTGTGAATATTACATGGCAACAACGACAATAGTACTCGTGTTGGATGATGAGGGTAGACCCATCACCACATTTATCTTGAATAAATATTTTAAAGCAGGGCCTGGAAAGTATAGAGTCAACATATACGCCGAGAAGCGGGTATAAAATGAGTCAGGATGTAAAACCCCAATAAATTATTATTTTCAAAGATACAGAATCCCAGCAGATCAATCAATTCCCAACATGCAGATCATTCAAATCCTATGCGTTGAACAACTATCACTTTTGTATATAATTTGAACAATTAATTCTGACTTGAACATTTATAATTTATGTTTTTTTTATTTTATTATCTTTGGTAACATCAATGTCACTTTTGTATGAAATTTATGTTTTTATTATTGGGTACGTTTATTATTTTATCTTTGGATATGTTGGAATATTTTATTTTTGACATAGTAATTAAATTTACAAAATTTTTTTAGTTTCATTTTTTAACTAAAAGCAATATCTAAAGTAAATAGTAAATTAAAAATCAGTTGGGGAATATAAAACAAATATAAATACAATTTCAATTAGTGAATTTACAAATAAATAAGCACTTTAATAGCAAAGGATTGATAAATAAATAAGAAATATTTTTAAATAAATAAAATAGAACTTTTTAAAAAAAATGGAATTAAGTAAATAAAAATCCTAAAATGAAATTATTAAATAAATAAAAACATTTTTTTAGACAAAAATATTTTAGTATAAATACTGAAGTATTTTTTCAGTTTAATGGCCCACTAAAATCATTACCACAAAAGAAGTGATCTGAAAAAGGTAATCTTTGGAAGATCTTAAAATCGAACAGATTTAGTTCACCATAATTTTTGCACGCATATATATAACACGCACCAACATACATTTTAACAAATTACATAACACGCACCCAAAATTTCATCTGTTGAATAAAGAGTGATTGAAAAGTAAAACATTGAAAATTGTAGAAATTTATTTCGGTAAATTTTATTTATTAATAAATCATTTATATATATTTGACTTTGTCTTTTGATTTATATAAGAAAACACCAGTTCAGGTTGAGACTCACTAAAATCGAGACCTCAACACTCGTATCTGATAAATGATAGATCCTATATCAACCATAGCGACGGAAAATTCCGAATTTTGTAGGAAGTAAGGATCGAGTCCCGTAAGGAAATTTTTGACTATGAAATCTTGCATGAAGATAATAAAGTTGGTTAGAAATCCGCACACAGTTAGAAAACGATACTCAAATCCACCCAGAGGTCAATTATATCTATATTCCGTTTGAAAACCCGTAATATTACTAATGATACGTAGAGTTTTATAAAATAATTTCTTGTGTAACCACCATGATATCCCTATACTAGAGCATCAATCCATAATTTCGACCATAGATTTTTCGTGCCATTAGAATAAGATTAGACTTAATTAGGATTGTATTTAGATTAATGATGATAATCATTAGAAATTTTGTGATGTAAAATAATAATAACCTTTAGAATATCATACGTGATAACGCTAATAACTTTCTAAAGCTAAACATTCACCTTTCAGGAAATAAAGACGATAGTATCGGTAGGTTAAATTTCTTGTGATCATAGTGATACTCGAGTCCATTGCGATGATAATAGGTCTCATGTATGAAGTTAATCTAAATAGAAATCAGAATCTTTTGATATTACTGGCATACGAACCCCCATGAAATAATATTAATGGCATCGAAGCCCTTTGCGTAAAGGTAAACCCAACAATAATTAGAACCGGATGAACTTCACGTAAGTAACTCTCATAATAACGCTGGTATATTGAAATAGATTAATGGGAATCCTAAATGATATGACGAAATTGAATCGCTTGATAATGGAAGCGTTAATATTTTCGATACTGATGCACCCAAGATAGCCGTAACGAATGTACGGTAGACTAACTTTGTAAGAGAATGCCGAGATTCGAATTAAGGGTACTCCAAAAAATTATCGTTCTAGTCACTCTAACCAAAAAAACTGAGGACTAGTACCTGATGATGTATATGCGTCGGAGAACGCTTAGAAATCATGCACGCTTGATAAACCCGAGTAGTCACTTACTACCATTAGACAAATCGCCCCCGATAAGTGCCCCTCTTGACCCTTTTTGACCCACTTGAGCCTTCTCACGCGAAGCCGGATGTTACAAATTTCCCTAACCAACCTCTCGACAATAAGAACCAGAATGGATGGAAATGACAATTAATGTATTGTAATTTAGAGGACTCCTGGATAGATGCGTCCCGAGTCATCGCACGTTTCCCTGCGCACTCAGCAGCCAGGTGTAGACAAACGATGTGGGACGCGGGATTTTCAGTATCCCTCGTTCGAGAAACAAGATTCGGAAATCAAGGGAGTTTGGAAAACGTAGAACTCCCTTACGTGACCATAAAACGCGAACCTGCCCGAAATCCGGCCAGAGAGATCCGCGGTCAGGTAGAATTCATATTAGCTCGGCTAGAGGAACATCAGGCGATACCAGGCCCAAGTGAACGCAGACATCGCAGAAGGCAAAATACCCAGTACGGATGGGTATGCCCTCAATTACAACGTTTTCTTCGAGCTAGACGACCCGAGACTTCGTGGCCAGACGGAGGCGATGAATGTGGTGCTCCCACGGAGAGTCCTCCCTCGCGAGCTAAGGAACCTAGAGGAAGAGTTGGAGAGTCGTCACGACCATTCCTATGCTCGTAGCCGACAAAACCGAAGATACAATGATAGAGGTCCTCGGTTCAACCCACGCTAACTTGGATAACTTTTGTAGTATTATCAATAAATTTTAGAGTAATTTTAACATGGCTTCATCATTAATATCAATAAATCATTAAAAATATTCATAATGAGCGTTCCTAACATGATGACATCTATATTTCTTAGCAAATGTTAAAGCACTATTAGTGGAACTGAACTGGTGATATGAATTCCCATCGCTGATAAACATCGTCACACGGGTGGGGGTGCGATGAATAAATACCAACTCTGGATATGTAATGAGAATAAATAGTATAATTTCTATTTAGACATGAGTTCGGTTCGGATTTCACGACAGGAGCTCTATCATGTCCATGCGGTCAATAGAGGTCTACGACAACAAATAACCCAACTCAATCAGGAGATTCAACAGATCAAAGCCACCTGGATTGAACCAGGGAAGGCTAAGAAAATTTACCAGAAAATGACAGCGGCACAACGAGGGTGGGCTGAGGAGAAGCAGCTTACCCAGGCGCAGAAGATCCAAATACACCGCCTGAAGGTAGCGTTATTGGCGTGTCAGGAGGGCAACGCGGTAACCTACCCGCTCGTCTTGGCGCCAGCTCAATTGGCTTACCAAGAGTCGAAAACCGGAACGGTAGCCGTATCTAAAGCCACTAAACGTAGACCAGGAAAGTCAGAACGCGCCAAACATCGGGCCACAAAGATACAAGGATGATAAATTGAAACTGTTCTAGTGATTATCAATAAAGTTTTTTTTGTGTTTGGATTAACTCGCTGAAGTTTGACTCAATAGCAATCCCGAAAAAATTCGCCGACAAATTTGGGCGTCGCTTATAGAAGAATGTTTCAAAGGATAAGAGATTAATCACACAGATGAGGGACCATGGAAAGTAAATCGCACACACGCCTTCTAACGGCAGTGCGTTGAACCCAGTTTGAGGTCGGGCCAGAGTAGTTCCTATGTGGCGCTCACCTTTGGCGACCTTAAAAACCAATAGTTGCATCTCCAACGTTGCTTAGCAACTGGTAACTATTGGGGGTAAGAAAACATTTACATCTGGGGTCAAGGTCAATGAAACCATAAAGCCCACACAGGTAAGGCTACCCAAGTCATGTTTTTGTGTCAATAAAAATTTAAGTCATAAGTTGTTATGTTAATTTTTTCTGTACAATTGAAAATGGCGATTCAGTAATTCCGAAAACTCCTAGGCATAAATTGCTTCAACTACTTGATTTATCCAATAATTAAAACTACCATTGAGCCATCAGGAACTTCTGTAGCCACGTCGATAAACAAATCGTGAACCACATTTTGTCAGAGTAAGATTTCGAGGATACGAGCGAGCCGTAAAGTAGTGTCGAGAGTTCGCGTCGAAATGATTCCAAATGTATAATGGCATTCTCTGATGTACATGAATCTTCTAGAGTATGAAATTCCTAATGTCTCCGTAATTATCCCAGTTAAATTATCTGGTTGATCTATACTGAAATAGTGCTCAAATCCTCCCTTAAAGGTAAAAGCGATCACTACTCAATGCGATCCATTCTTGGCCTGTGATTAGGAGCCGGTGGGAATGGAATATTACATTTATGACTTCCGATACAATGAAACTGTTGACTCCATGCTGTTTTACTATAAGTGAAAGGAGAAAGTTAGTGAAAATTTTATTAGCACTACTATATTGAGAGAATCAAAATTTAGACCACTATTATAGGATACTCTAGATCATTTCCCACCTAAGCACAATTTTAGAAGGGGGTATCTCTAACTTACGTGGGTATTGTAGTTAAACCTGAACGATTATGGTTTTGCTTATTCAAATAAATTGAATTTATGTCACTGTAACTTAATTTAGAAAATTGGCTATTAATGTATATCGATCATTGATAGGAAGGAAATTAATAAAGACTAATAATCTTTTAATGTCGTTTTGACAGGCACCCAGGCCCGTGATTGGAAAGATGTAGACCGTACTACGCCGACGGTACCTACAAGATACGCCAGAAGGTATCGTCAGGCCTTATGGGACAGGGGCTACACAATATCAACGTACAGGACCACTAAGTGGCCGAGTAAGAACAACAATGGATCGGAAACCGGTGTAGAGCTCCCAAGCATACTCATCAAGAGGGAGCCGGGCAGAAACCCAGACCGAGAGATCCGGCCGAAGGCGGAAGTCGAACTGCACAGATTGGAGCAGTTCGAGTGACGCTACTGATTTCTCGCGAAGCGGCAAAGAGAACAACTTGCAAAGATCAACCGGGATATTGCGAGCGGGCGTATCCCTAGTTCAGACGGGTACTTGCCCGCTTACGGAGAGCCCATGATCACCGAGACCCGGCCCTCCTGGACAGTGACGCACCAGTTCACTTGGTGGTGCCGAAAAGTCTCCTCCAACCAGATATACGAGATATCCTAAAGAATACGGGTGTCGAGGAGCACGCGTACTCGCGACGACGTTTCGTGGATGAACGGCCACACGACCATTGAACATTTATTCTGTATGTTATAGTTGTAATAAACTCATTGTATCAACAACTTGTTTTTGTTTTTCTTAGTAGTTTAAATTACAACGATTAATAAAGGAATTGAATAAGAAAAAGCTAGTAGATTTCCCTGAATAAACGAGACCAGGAATGATGATGGAATAGGAACGAATTCTTACTCTTTTATTAAGGATAAAAATTCGTTTGTTTTGTGGCCCGAAGCTCATCTTATATTTATTTTATTATTAAGGTGAAACTATTGTTGGGCCAGCACACAAATAGCCTTGAGAATTGTTTGAATGCATCAGTAATACAGCACGAAAACCCAGCACCTAGATAACTTAAAATACAATAAACAACACCAATTAAACACTTTAAAATCTGAGAGAATATAAATATATATAAAATCAAAAAACATAAAAGTAAAATAAAATAAATACAAAATGCATCAAGAACCGCACGAAATCTACATATAAAATAACATAATAACAAGAAAATTTGCACGTAAAATGACCATTTACATAAAAGTAAAAATTAATGAATTAAATGAAAAAAAATAAAATATTTTTGGCTGAATAAATTTAATTAAAAATGTTCAAAATAAATTACCAATTTAAATTAAGAAAATAATAAAAATTTAATTTAGATAACACAAATAATTTCAAGGTCGAATTTTGTTTAATCGCAATAAAAATAACACGCAAGGTTAAGGCCAAATGATAGGTATATATACTAATGTGTTTTGACAGATTTTAATCTTATTTTTCAGTATTGATTTTCAGTCTCACTTTGAGATTTAACTTGAGCAATTTTATTTTGGTTAATATGCGTGAGGGTTAATTTGAATCGCATGGTTGACTTCACTATGAACGTATTAATTTAAAAAATGACGCTACAAATTGAAAATGTTATTTATGAACAATAAATTATGATGCTGTGAACTGGCAATGCCAATTATGAACTTCCAACAATTATATGAATAAACGGTTTTATGCATTCGAGACTTTTACCCGATTGGTACGGTAACTTTTATTTATTTATTATTTCTTTTTCGGCCCACAGCCAAAACATATCGCAAGACAGTAAAATAGAACACACTATCGAACTGTGTGAGTGCGGTTTAAGTCCGCCAATAGTTCGTGCCCGTGAAGGCTACGGCGTGAAAACGCAGTAGCTGGAATGTCAATATTATCCGTATATAGGGGAAATTGGAAGGTAAGGGAGTGGTCTAGTGGCTGCTCCTTCATCATCGGTTTCCTGAAAAATAGACATAAAATTTTTTAACAACAATCGGCTCAAAATCTCTAATACCGAGTAGTCCAGTGGGCGCTGATTAAATATAACATGAACATACATAGATCTTAAGGACAAAGAGGGGAAAGGGTAGCGGGGAGAATAGCGAAATCGTTGCAACAGTTAAAATGAATAGCCATCGGAAAAAGGTTAATCCGAAGGACTAAAATCATGGAAAATAATGTTTTAAATAATATATAAGAATTAAATAAATCATGTTGAATTAAGACGGAAAATATGGGCTGAACGCTGCGCAAATTTTAGGAAATAGTTAAAACATTTGTCATCAAACAGTGAAATCAGGGCGGAATGCTGCTCAAATTTTCCGAATCAACTAAAATACTTATCAAAATTAGCAAAGTAAAAGTAGAATTCGGCTCAATAATTGGTAGAATATCCTATAAAACTGTGTGTGTTTTTGGGTATGACGTCAGTGACCTTGACCCCATATGAAAAATTGTTGTCTCTCCCCCAATGGTTACCCATTGCCAAGCAACGTTGGTAATGCAACCACTGGTTATGGAATCGCCAAAGATGAGCGCCATATAGGAACTACTAAGTCCCGATCCCATAGCGGGTTCAACTCACCACCGATAGAAGGTATGTGTGCGATTTCTATTTCCGGTCCCTTTCACTTGCAAGTACAATCCGTCGTCTCTATCTCTGATTTTATCTTTATTATCTTGCGTAGATTATTATTAGCCATAATTAATAAATTTAATAAGCGTGTAGACATTTCAATTAAAACATTTATTTGTTATGACATTTTTCATTTTGGTTGCTCCGTCGATCTCATCGCTCGTCGTCTCGCTCGTTCGATTTTTCCTGGACGACGTTGAGATGGTTTTACCGCCGGTTTGGTTGCGTTTGTGGCGTCGCGATACGCCAGCTGGATCGGTGCGAAAACTATGGGATATGTGACAGCTTGGCCTTCTTGGCAGGCCGCTAGCGCCACCTCTAGTCCGCAAATCTGCGTCTTCATGGCCTACGTCAATCGTTTCTCTTCAGCCCATCCACGTTGGGCGGCGGTTACTCGTTGGTACAGGACCTTCGCCTTAGATGACTCCACCAATGTTGATTTTACGCGATGAATTTCTCTGGTTAATTCTAGCAACTGTCGGTGGAGATCTGTATTGTCCTTCCGGGCACTTTTTAGAGCCGCATCCAATATCACACTAGAATCCATCTCTACAATAAATAGTCATTAATAGATTACTTTGACTAATATAGAATTAATTTATTATTAATTTTGTATTTTCCATACGTTAAAAAAATATATCTACAGGGTTTTACTATATGAAAACAGTTTAAGGAAACTAAATGTAAGTACGCAAAACAATAAATTCCGAATAATTTATTTCACTAAACTTAGTTAAAACGAGATCGCGAATGATAGTTTTCCGATTTTTGTCTTGTTGTTCTTCGTGCATAGGAATGTTCCCATTCCGGCCCGTGTTCTCTTGCTTCTGACCTCATTTCCCTTGGGAGAACCTTTTTCGGAATGGACACAGTCATCGGCGGAATTGGTCGGTTCACTCTAGGATCGTCGAGCTCGAATGAGATGCCTTACGAAGGGGCATACCCATCCGTACTCGGGATCAGGCCAGCCGCGATATCTTCGTTGATTTGCAGTAATTGTTGACGAGCTCTCTCCACTTGTTGGTTGGTCCTCCTCTGATGGGCTTCCAGGCGTGCCAAGAGTTCTTCCGCCTGACTCCGGAGCTCGCGAGCCGGATTTCGTCCAGACTCTCGTTTAATTGCCACATACGGCAGTTCGACGTCCTCCGTTCCACTTTGCACTCCGAACCTCGATTCTCTTACTGGGGAAATCGAGTATCTCGCATCCCACATCGCCTGTCTGCATTTTGCGGCGGCGTGAGATAGGAATCTCATTGTTATTCGGGATTCATCCACCCATGAATCTGTTAAAACGAATAAAATTAAATTCATGAATATCTAACAAGTAAGAGCATTAAATGTGTACATTGATATAGTTATAATATGGGTTGAGTTTAAGACGCCTAATGAGTAGGTAATCTGGTGGAGGTTACGTCAGGGTAGCCTACGTTGTTGCCAAATTGGAGGTCGTCTGGGTCCACAACTCGTTAGTTCTATCACGATCACTTAACACGGCGACGGGTATCATAAGTCGTTGGTTAGATTTTTTTGATTTCATCGAGAACGTTTTATATCTTCAGCGGTATTTCCGACAGAGTGTGTAATTGACTTGGGTAGAAATCTGTGAAAATTTATCTGACGTTTAGGAGAATTTCAGCCTTCTACAGCGACTATCTAGCGGATTGTGTATTTGGCGGTCAACCATAAATGATCCTTAACTGGGTAAATATATACTCGAACGTGGCATCATTTCGACACGGTGAAGAGTGATTGGCCGATTCCGACTTAATCAAAGAATTAGCTGGCATTGTTCACTGAATAGTATTGGAACTGGCGATTTGCTCATTTAGTGGGTCTTATGTTTTAGTCGCCCGTATGAGTTTATCGTAATAGGATTTTTACAAATGAACATATATTATTTATTTCAAAAAACAATTCATGAGATTCGGTCTTCGTGTATTGTTGTGAGGCTTTTCTACTAGTAAGGACTTTTCTTCTTGCTACGGTTCGACTGGATTAGTATTCATCCTTGTGGAGTAGGACAACCAGAGTACATAAAACATTTTACAATCAAAGCAAATTTTATATCATTAAATGTAATCCTTACTTTCTTGTGCGTCCGTTCTTCGTTCCATTGTGATCTCGTCTGGATGGCGTGAGGGACGATTTCTGCCTCGTCGATCGTACTGTCTATTGTCGTTCGTTGAATCCATGATTGTAGAATTTTTGACTGATCGCCGTCAGTCGACCTATATATAGTATATGTTCTACCTCAGTCTGGGAGTCTGTGTTATAATTTCTTCTCTCCCCAATTTCTACACTGGTGATCGATTTATATCAGGTGGCTTTTCTTCACGTGTTCATTTCCTACTCCTCCAGTTGATCCTTGTGGGATTATGCAAGTCTCGCCACGTCTACCGTTTGTTCGGGATCATGTGGATTTTATTTTTCTAGTTTTAATTTATCGGACGATTCATTACTTATTTGCTGTTTGTTTCCAGACTTGTGTTTTACGACTAAAATTTTTGGTTAGTTTCTGTATTATTTTAATGGATTAAAACCTCATTCGTCTTAGAGATTTAATTTACTATCCCGCTGAGTTCGCAAGCCTCCATCGCCTCACCACAATGTCAATTTACTATTCCTCACTGAATGTAATTAATGCCGGATGCTGCTCCTGTGATTCAAACGCGTGCATATCTCTATATTATTGTTCTCTTCGATTTTTGTTCGGATTGTTTTACGGGATTCTCAATCGACTAGTTGCCTACAAATTTCTAGTGCATGTCTTTCATTTGCTCCTTAGTTTGTTTACTTCGGAGTTAACTCGACCTCTCTATGTTGGATGAAAATTATGCAAGCTTATGTGCAGTTTCACGGCCTCGTGGTACGTCTAGATGTAACATTAGAGATTATTTAACACGATTTTTATCCAATTTGACACAAATTTTCTGGGATTATATTATTTCATTTTACCTGATTATTCTGACTGGTGGTTGGGTCACTCTTGGAGAAAATATTTGGAATGTCAATATGTCTATTATACTATTCTTTTATTGTTTGATTAGGGTTTATTATAAAAAATTTTGGGTGTTTTGTAGAAGTCTCAATTTACAAGTATAGTAGTTAACTAATAATAATAAAAATATCGCTGATATTAGGGCTATTTATTAAGCCCTTTATCTGGTACAACTGGCTGGTAGTGAATTTACTAATTGAAAAACCGAATACGCCCTGATCGTTTTGTTCATAGTTTATCCTTGTATTATTTTCTTTAGCCGCGGTTTAAGCTTATGTCGGTTAAATATTAGGGTAGTTAGTTCTAATTATACATTATCATAATTTAATTTTTAATTCAGAATATTTAAAGCATAATAACGATTTCAGATTTCACTTCCCCACTTTCTCCCTATCAATTTGATCTTAGGATGATTGTGTTAATATAATAATTTTAAGAGTGCTCACCGAGCTACTCAATGTTTATGATTTTTAGCCGGTATGTGAATTAAATTTTTGGTCGAAATTATAGGAAAATGGGCGGTGGAGGAGCAGCCAAAAGACTACTTCCCCTCCTCCCAATTTCCCCTATGACGGTTGTGATTTGACGTTTGGGCCCTGCGTTATTCACGCCGGAGCCTTCACGGGCACAGGCTATTGGCAGATAAACTGCACTTACATAGCCTGAATTGTGTGTAGATTTTATTGACTTGTGGTGTGTGAGTGCCTGTGGGCCGGAAAAATTTCGACAAAAAGGTTCTGAATTAATCATTTATTGTCATATAATTGTCATAATACATATTCATTTTTGGTATACGTAACTGCATTCTTCGCATATAAAAACCTTTCCCCACGCTGACGCCTCAAACAGAGCTCATACGAGGTTGTCTGGGTGCGACGTGGAGAAAGTCATTGAACATTTCTTCACTCACATCGAAATTATTCTACTGATTCAAGACTTCGAAAAACTGCTTTAAACTAATTTTGGTTAAAAAACCGAGATGATATTATGAAATAATGAATCAGTATATATACCTATTGTACGACCCTAACCTTGCATGTTAATTTTGATTTAGTAAAACAAAATTTGGCCTTGTTATTTTCTGGTATTTCTAATCTTATTTTTATTATTTTTAAAATTTAATTTGACAATTTTCTTTTTAACTTTTAATTTGAATTGTTTCCAATTCAAATTATTTAATTTTTGTTCTATTTTTATGAATTTTTGCCTTTTTTGATAAATTGTCAAATTTTGGTCAAATTTTAATGTTCTCATGTTATGTTTATGTTTATTTCGTGCGGCCTCGAAATTGTACTTTGTTATTATTTTAATTTACTTTTATATTTCTTGATTTTATATTTAATTGTTCTCTTTCTCATATTTCAGCAGGGTTAGTTGGTGTTTTATAGGTCCAATTTTAAATTTCATGTTGTATTTGCGTGTGTATTACTGATTCATTCAAACAATTCTCAAGGTCGTTTAAGTTCTGGCCCAACAACTGTAAAATAAGAGCTGTACGCTGCTAAAATTTTTAGAATTAACAAAAATACTTTATCGAAAACCGGAAAAATACAGATGGATTACGGCTAAATTTTTATATAAGAAAAATATTTTATAAAGCTGAGGAATAAGGAAGGATCCCTAGTAAAAACTTGATAATGATAATAGTAAGGATAATGGTAATTATAATAATAATAATAATAATAATAATAATAATAATAATAATAATAATAATAATAATAATCATAATAATAATAATCATGGTACTTATAATAATAATGATAATAATTATGATAATAATAATAGTAATAATAATAATAGTAGCAATAATAATAAAAATAATGGTAATTATAGTAATAAAAATAATAATAATAAATTTATAGTAGTAACAGTTAAAAAAGGTAATACATATAATAGTATCATCAATGATAAGGCTAGCAATAATACGTAATAGGGAACATTGTGGTTATAATAGGGATAAGAGTAAGAGAGATACTGTTTGAATATTTAACATAACAAAGGGTGTACAGGCCAAAGAATAATCATCAACACGGACGACGATGGGAAGGACTAGGCAAATGTACATGAAGATAAATGATTTGAGAGTATAGGTTAACATTTGAAAGAGATTGAAGAATAATGGGACCTAAGAATCGAAATCGAGCACAGGCCTTCTATCGGCAGCTCGTTGGACCCATGGATCGTTCGGTCAATTATAGCATTAGTAATAGCGCTCACTTTTTGCGGACTATCCACCCACTCGAGCGCAGTTCCAACGTTGCTTACCAACAGGTGCCGAGTGGTAAGCGAAAGAATATTTGTATGGTGTTGTCTGGGTAACAACCATATAGTTTCAAAATATCAACACCCAGAAACCCACCACTATGAACGATGCTATGCAGAGAATTAGTAAAGATCTAGGAAGTATCCGGAATGAGAATGTCAACTTACGCCAATAGTGTATTTAATTTAGCCGTGAGCTGCAGAGAGTCAAGGCTACTTGATCCGAGCCGACTACAGTAAAGCGACTCTACCAGAAGATTGACGCTGCATAGAAGGGCTGGCAGGAAGAGAGAGCCATGAATCAAGCCCAGAAGGTCCAGATACGAGGGCTGGAAGTAGCCGTAGCGGCGGCCCAGGAGGGACAGGCGGTCACCTACCATCTAATGTTTGCCCCAGCCCAAGTTGCCTGCCAGAATGCAACCAATTCGGCGCAACCGTCGTTCCAACCAAAATCGCGTGCAAGACCAGGAAGAGCCGAGAGGAAAAGACAGAAACAAGACAAATTGCGAACGAGACAGAAATAAATGTAAATGAGCGATATAGGAATTGTTGGGCCAGAACACAAATAGCCTTGAGAATTGTTTAAATGCATCAGTAATACAGCACGAAAACCCAGCACCTAGATAACTTAAAATATATACAACACCAACTAAACATTTTAAAATCTGAGAGAATATAAATAAATATAAAATCAAAAACATAAAAGTAAAATAAAATAAATACAAAATGCATCAAGAACCGCACAAAATGTAAATAAAAAATAGCATAATAACAAGAAAATTCGACCGTAAAATGACCATTTACATAAAAGTAAAAATTAATGAATTAAATGAATAAAAATAAAATATTTTTGGATGAATAAATTTAATTAAAAATGTTCAAAATAAATTACCAATTTAAATTAAGAAATAAATAAAAATTTAATTTTGATTACACAAACAATTTCAAGGTCGAATTTTGTTTAATCGCAATAAAATTAACACGCAAGGTTAAGGCCAAATGATAGGTATATATACTGATGTGTTTTGACAAAATTTCAGTCTTATTTTTCAGAGAAAATTTTCTAGTATACCTCGAGTTTGTGTGCATAACTAGCTGAGAGCCGTGTAATCAGCCAATTAACACTGATAAGTGTTTTGACTGAACACGTTAACTCTCAGATAGAGCACGGGTATTGATTTATATGATGTTATGATTAATGACAAGATGATTTTATGCCAATTTATTTGATTGATACTGCGCAAATTTACGAAGTGTTGTGAATTATTTACAAAATGATTTTATGCCAATTTATGATTGCTACTATGCGAATTTACGAAGAGATGAATTTATGTATGCCATATAAATATTTTGGTGGGTTTCTGGGTGTTGATATTTTGAAACTATATGGTTGTTACCCAGACAACCCCATACAAATATTTTTCGCTTACCACTCGGCACCCGTTGCTAAGCAACGTTGGAACTGTGTTCGAGTGGGTAGATCGTCCGCAAAAAGTGAGCGCTATTACTAATGCTATAATTGACTGAACGATCCATGGGTCCAACGAGCTGCCGATAGAAGGCCTGTGCTCGATTTCGATTTTTAGGTCCCATTATTCTCCTAACTTCTTCAAATGTTAACCTATACTCTCATGTCATTCGTTGTTATGTCCCATCTCATAGTCCTTCTTATCGTCGTCCGTGTTGGTGATTATTCTATGACCCGTACACCCTTTGTTATGTTAAATATTCACACACTAGCTCTCTTACCCTTATCCCTATTAAATCTACAATGTTCTCTATTATTGATACTAGTATTGTCATTGTTACTATTATATGTATTACCTTTATTAATTGTTACTACTATTACATTTATTATCATTCTTATTAATATAATTACCATTATATTTATTATTATTACTACTATTATTATTATTACAATTATTATAACAATAAAAATAATTATTATTATTATTATTATTATTATTATCAAGTTTTTAGTAGGGATCCTTCTTTATTCCTCAGCTTTATAAAATTTTTTTTTGATATAAAGATTTAGCCGTAATATCCATCCGTATTTTACAGTTTTCGATAAAGTATTCTTGTTAATTCGAAAAATTTTAGCAGCGTTCCGCCCTTATTTTACTGTCTTATCCGGATATTCTATCAATTATTGAGCCGTATTCTACTTTTACTTTGCTAACTTTGATAAGTATTTTAGTGGGTCCGAAAAATTTGGGCAGCGTTCCGCCCTTATTTTACAGTTTTATGATAAAAGTTTCAATTATTTCCGAAAATTTGCGCAGCGTTCCGCCCATATTTTCCGTCTCACTTCAACATGATTTATTTAATTCTTATATATTATTTAAAACATTATTTTTCATGATTTTAGTCGTTCGGATTAATCTTTTTTCGATGGCTTTTCATTTTAACTGTTGCAACGATTTCGCAATTTTTCCCCTTTACCCTTTCCTTCTCTTTGTCCTTAAGATCTATGTATGTTTATGTTATATTTGATGAGTGCCCACTGGACTATTCAGTGTTAGTGATTTTTAGCCGATTGTTGTTAAAGATCTTAGGTCGAATTTACAGGAAATGAGTGGCGGAGAAGCAGCTAAAACACTGCTTCCCCTCCTCCCAGTTTCCCCTATAATGGTAATATTGACGTTTAGGTCCTGTGTTATTCACGCCGGAACCTTCACGAACACAGGCTATTGTCAGGTAAACTGCTCCTACACAGCCTGAGTTGTGTGTAGATTTTATTGACTTGCGGTGCGTGAGTGGCTGTGGGCCAAAAAAGAAATCATAAATAAATTTTACCATATTAGTGGAGAAAAAATTTCGACCATAGTACGGTTTATTCGACATGAGATATATTTCACAGGGTAATCGGACGTCTATTGGCATCATCATTATTAATTGCTTCATCCAAATACATTTATTTAACTTGGACAAGAAATCCGTGCATAATTCATTCTTTGGTCAAATAATCCATTCAGCATCTATGTATCTTGCTTCACACAGCAATGTTTAGCAACTGAGAGTTGTCGTATTCAGGCAAAACACTTACTAGTGTTGATTGCCTGAAAGCACGGCTCTCAATTGCAACGCACACCAATTCAGCTTAGACAGGAATTTTTTCTCTGAAAATTAAGACTGAAAATTTGTGAAAACACATCAGAATATATACCTATTATTTTGCCTTAACCTTGTGTGTTAATTTTATTGTGATTAAACAAAATTCGACCTTGAAATTATTTGTGTTATCTAAATTAAATTTTTATTAATTTCTTAATTTAAGTTTGTAATTTATTTTTAACATTTTTAAATAAATTTATTCAGCTAAAAATATTTTATTTTTATTCATTTAATTCATTATTTTTTTCTTTTATATAAATGGTCATTTTACGGTCAAATTTTCTTGTTATTATGTTATTTTTTATGTAAATTTCGTGCGGTTCTTGATGCATTTTGTATTTATTTTATTTTACTTTTTATGTTTTTGATTTTATATTTATTTATATTCCCTCAGATTTTAAAGTGTTTAGTTGGTTTTGTATATTGTATTTTAAGTTATCTTGATGCTGGGTTTTCGTGCTGTATTACTGATGCATTTAAACAATTCTCAAGGCTATTTGTGTGCTGGCCCATCAATTTTAAAGCCAAAATTTGGTGAATTGAAACTTTTACTCAACTGATACTGTAAAACTTATTTATTATTTCTTTTTTTCGGCCCACAACCAAAACATATAACAAGAAAGCAAAATTACACACAACTAGCGAACTGTGTAAGTGCGTGTATAATTGCCAATAGTTCTTGCCCATGAAGGATCCGGCGTGAGAACGCAGTAGCTGGGATGTCAATATTATCCGTATATAGGGGAAATTGGAATTTAAAGGAGTAGTCCTTTGGCTGCTCTTTCATCATCCGTTTCCTGAAAAATCGACATAAATATTTTAACAACATTCGGCTTAAAATCTCTAACACCGAGGAGTCCAGTGGGCACTCATTAAATATAATATGAACATAAATAGATCATAAGGACAAAGAGAGGGAAAGAGTAGCTGGGAAAATAGCGAAATCGTTCCAACAGTTAAAATGAATAGCCATCGGAAAAAGATTAATCTGAACGACTAAAATCATGAAAAATAATGTTTTAAAGAAGTAAATAAAATATGTTGAATTGAAACGGTAAATATGGGCAGAACGCTGCGCAAATTTTTGGAAATAATTGAAACTTTTATCATAAAACTGTAAAATAAGGGCGGAACGCTGCTCAAATTTTCCGAGTCAATGAAAATACTTTATCGAAAACTATAAAATAAGGATAAAGCCGTAAAATAAAGGTGGGACGCTGCTAAAATTTTTCGAATTAACAAAAATACTTTATCGAAAACCGTAAAAATATAGATGGATTACGGCTAAATTTTTATATAAGAAAAATATTTCTTAAAGCTGAGGAATAAGGACGAATCCCTACACAAAAATTTGTTAATAATATTGATAATAATTATAATAATTATAATAATAATAATAATAATAATAATAATAATAATAATAATAATAATAATAATAATAATAATAATAATAATAATAATAATAATAATAATAATAATAATAATAATAATAATAATAATAATAATAATAATAATAATAATAATAATAATAATAATAATAATAATAATAATAATAATAATAATAATAATAATAATGATAATAATAATGATAATAATAATAATAATAATAATAATAATAATAATAATAATAATAATAATAATAATAATAATAATAATAATCATGGTACTTTTAATAGTAATGATAATAATTATGATAATAATAATAGTAATAATAATAATATTAGCAAGAACAATAAATATAATGGTAATTATAGTAATAAAAATAATAATAAAGGTAATAGTAGTAACAATTAATAAAGGTAATACATATTACAGTAACAATGATAATGCTAGTAATAATAATAGGGAAAGTTGTAGTTATAATAGGGATAAGGGTAAAAGATATACTGTTGGAATATTTAACTTAACAAAGGGTGTACAGGCCATAGAATAATCATCAACACGAAAACGATAAGAAGAATTGGTGGGTTTCTGGGTTTTGATATTTTGAAACTATATGGTTGTTACCCAGACAACCCCATTCAAATATTCTTTTGCTTACAACTCGGCACCCGTTGCTAAGCAACGTTGGAACTGTGTTCGAGTGGTTAGATCATCCGCAAAAAGTGAGCGCTAATGCTAATGCTATAATTGACCGAACGATCCATGGGTCCAAAGACATGCCAATAGAAGGCCTGTGCTCGATTTCGATTCTTAGGTCCCATTATTCTCCTATCTCTTTCAAATGTTAACCTATACTCTCGTATCATTCATTGTTATATCCATTCCCATAGTTCTTCTTATCGTCGTCCGTGTTGATGATTATTCTACGGCATGTACACCCTTTGATATGTTAAATATTCACCCACTAGCTCTCTTACCCTTATCCTTATTATTCCTACAATGTTCCCTATTATTATTACTAGCATTATCGTTGTTACTTTTACATGTATTACCTTCATTAATTGTTAGTACTATTACCTCTATTATTATTCTTATTACTATAATTACCATTATATTTATTATTATTACTACTATTATTATTATTACTATTATTATAATAATTATTATCATTATTATTCTTCTTATTATTATTATTATTATAATTATTATTATAATTATTATCGATATTATTAACGAATTTTTGTTTAGGGATTCGTCCTTATTCCTCAGCTTTATAAAATATTTTTCTTATATAAAGATTTAGCCGTAATATCCATCCGTAATTTACAGTTTTCGATAAAGTATTCTTGTTAATTCGAAAAATTTGAGCAGCGTTCCGCCCTTATCCTACAGTTTATAAGAATATTATATTAACAATCGAACAACATTTCACTTTTGTTTTACTATTTTCTAGAAGTATTTTAATCAATTCGGAAAATTTGAGCAGCGTTCCGCCCTTATTTTACAGTTTTTATGATAAATATTTTAACTATTTCTGAAAATTTGCGCAGCGTTTTGCCCATATTTTCCGTTTCAATTCAACATAATTTATTTAATTCGTATATATTATTTAAAAACATTATTTTTCATAATTTTGGTTGTTCGGATTAATCTTTTTCCGATGGCTATTTATTTTAACTGTTGCTACCATTTCGCAATTTTTCCCCGCTACCCTTTCCCTCTCTTTGTCCTTAAGATCTATGTATGTTCATTTCATAGTTAATGAGTGCCCACTGGACTACTCAGTGTTAGTGATTTTTAGCCGAATGTTGTTAAATTATTTATGTCGAATTTACAGGAAATGTGTGGCGGAGGAGCAGTTAAAATACTGCTTCCCCTCCTCCCAGTTTCTCCTATAACGGATATTATTGACGTTTAGGCCCTGCGTTATTCACGCTGGAACCTTCACCGGTACAGGCTATTGGCAGATAAACTGCACCTACACAGACTGAATTGTTGTGTAGATTTTGCTTTCTTGTTGTATGTTTTGGCTGTGGGCCAAAAAAGAATTGAATAAAAATTACCGTATCAATCGGGTAAAAGTTTCAAATGCATCAAACCATTTATTTGAATAAAGGGGCATCATAGCATCATAATTTATTGTCCATAAATAACATTTTCGATCCGCATTATCATAACAAATAAACATTGCCCATCCATGGTTCATAACATTTCCAACAGTATTAGGTTATCGATCATTAAATTCAAAATCATCAATGCGTTTAAAATTAGTTGCAACGCATACTAACTAAATAAACTTGTTCAACACAAGTCTCGAAGTGAGACTGGACGTCAATATTTCAATTTAAGCCGGAAACAATACTGCAAAGTAGAATGAATTATTTGTGTAAACACATCAGTATATATACCTATAATTTGGCCTTAACTTTGCGTGTTATTTTTATTGTGATTAAACAAAATTCGACTTTGAAATTATTTGTGTTATCTAAATTAAATTTTTATTAATTTCTTAATTTAAATTTGTAATTTATTTTTAACATTTTTAATTAAATTTATTCAGTGAAAAATATTTTATTTTTATTCATTTAATTCATTATTTTTTTCTTTTATATAAATGGTCATTTTACGGTCAAATTTTCTTGTTATTATGTTATTTTTTATGTAAATTTCGTGCGGTTCTTGATGCATTTTGTATTTATTTTATTTTACTTTTTATGTTTTTGATTTTATATTTATTTATATTCTCTCAGGTTTTAAAGTGTTTAGTTGGTGTTGTATATAGTATTTTAAGTTATCTTGATGCTGGGTTTTTGTGCTGTATTACTGATGCATTTAAACAATTCTCAAGGCTATTTGTGTGCTGGCCCAACAGAATTATGGGAATAGACATAAAGATAAAGGATATGAGAGTATAGGTTAACATTTGAAAGAGATAGAAGAATAATGAGACCTAAAAATTGAAATCGAGCACAGGCCTTCTATCGGCAACTCGTTGGACCCATGGATCGTTCGGTCAATTATAGCATTAGCAATAGCGCTCACTTTTTGCGGACGATCTACCCACTTGAACACAGTTCCAACGTTGCTTAGCAACGGGTGCCGAGTGGTAAGCGAAAGATATTTGTATTGGGTTGTCTGAGTAACAACCATATAGTTTCAAAATATCAACACCCAGAAACCCACCAGAACAAATAAAATTTTTCCTTTGTTAGTTTTCTTTGACTTCACGATGTAATTGCAGTAGTATGATTCTATGAAGGATAAAGACAATGAGATGCAAAGTCGAGTGAGTAAGGGACCTAAAGCATATAAGACATGCATAGAGCTTCTAATGGTAGCTCGCTGAACCAGCTGTAGACCGGTCTTAGCAGTTTTGGAAACAAAGCTCACCTTTGACGGTCACAGAAATATTGGTTACAGTACCAACGTTGCTTAGCAACAGGTAACCAGTGGTAGACAGATAGAATTATATGATTGGGGTCAAGGTCACACCAATCACTTATAATTCCACAATACTTTCAATTATCTTAACAGTGTTCTTGAAATATGAACTGTGGATTTTAAATTCCTTTGCTGTAGTTATATGTATGCAGTTTTCTGGCACATTAAAATTAATCGAAAAATAGAATTTTAGAAGATTAACAAATTTAATAATCATTTTTTAAATATAGTATCTCGTTAACTAAATAATTTGTTGATATATAAAATTATCAAAAATTTTAGTTCTAATTAAATACAAAATAATATTAAATAAATTTCTAATAAATAGTCAATATATAATTAAACAAAACTTTTATTAATAAATAGTAAAATTCAATTATTTTCTAAACCACATTAGTTATAAAAATCTCAAAACTTTTAAAATTAATGAAACCTAAAAATAAAATCATTTAAATAAATATTAACATAAAGAAATCATAAAATAATTTAGACAAAATGAAATCTAAGCACATCAATGTCCGTCTAGGTCATGAAAAATCACATTTCTTAATTTGTTTTAGTTTAATGTCACATGGAAAATACATTTAAATACGTTGTTTAATAGCACATGATTCATTTTTTGTGTTTAACTAAAATTTTGACATGAGTAGACCTAAAGATGTCCCTGTAAAGAGAATATTGATTACTGATCCCAAAGATATTCCAAAAGATTGTGGGTATATATTATTTTCATTACGTAATAATGTATTGTAACGATTCAAATTATCATATTTTATTATATTTAACATAGACGGACACCTGGAGGTACTCTATATGGAACAACCCCAGGAGGTACCAAAATAATTTATGATAGACAAGTTCTTTTAGAACTTAGGTCTTCCCCTTTATCTAAAAGTCCTCCTGCTAATATGAATCATATTCCAGGAATTACATTCATGACAATAGTTGGTAGTAATCAAGAGAATGGAGATATGTCTCCCAGATTAGGTTTAAAATTTTTGTTTGGTTACCTAAATAACTTTGGTTAAGAAGTAAGCATGGATGATCAATTTTCTATGGACGAAGATTTGATAAATTGAATATGTGGCCTATAAATTATTCAGAAAATTATTTTCAAAAAAATTTTTTGAGTTACATTTTAAAAATAAGAATTTTTGTATTGACATTTGGTTTGTGTAAAATTTTAAATTTGTATTTAATATAGTTCATTTTTAAAATATTTTATTTTTTCTGTTTATCCAGTTTATGTTGTTTGGATATCGTGTTTTGCAATTTTTGTATTTTAATTTGTAAAGGTTAAATTTTCATTGATAATGTGTATGATTTATATAGTTATATCCCTGGATGATATTTAACTTTGATAAGTTGAAGGCAATTAAAATTTATAATCGATTTTAAGATTATGAAACTCAATTTTATGTAATTTATTATGGTGTTTTTAAATGTTGAAATTCTTAATACATGAAAAATTAGTCAGTCTGAAAAATAATTTCCCAGGTAATTGAATTTTTTAAAATAAAGCTTGATAGATTTTGTTCATTTTATAATTCACTTTTAATTCGAGTTTAATTTTAATTCGTCCCTCAATATATTGTTTTGATAATTTAAAATTTATAAATTCGATTGCAAAATAAAGGTTTTCCATTTGGATCAAAATAGACAATAAGGTAAAGAAAATTTTAATTAACAACTTTATTAATCGCAAAAATTTGCAATTTTAATGATAAAATTAAATTAGTTAATGATAATGAACAACATTGTTTGTTTAAATGTTGGTAATTAAAATTGTAGTATTGATAGTTTGTTTAAACTTTTGTTTTTCAATTACTAAATCATAAGTATCATTATCAATTGATTTTAATATACCTAAATTATATGAAATTAACATAGCAATGATTGAAAAAACTGAAAGTTAAATTTTGTAAATAAAATAAAAATTATTTACTATGATTAAGGTGAAATAAAATGATTCTTTTAGTATTAGCAAATTATGTTTGAAATTAATTTTACATGCATTTCTTTAACTTACAAATGATCAAGAAATAAAGGCATATTCAGTCAATAGTTTGCAAACTTATATTGTAGGTATTGCCAATCACGGAGGGGGAAGTGCTTTGTTTATTTTCTTATCAACAGCCACCTCAAGACTGAGAATGTGGAAAGAACGACAAAGTAAATGAAAAGTTGTAAATAAATGTGCTATGGTATCATTTAACCTTGATCCAAAATTCTAAATTATTTAAATTTTCGACACATTGGTTTGTTTTCTCTGGTTGAGAATCAATGGGGAATTTGTTACATACCAAAACTACTTTCCACCAATTCTCTTTTTTGAGTTCTTGACCACAAATAGAAGATTTCACGTCATCTTTATATTTTTTAATTTCTTAAACTTGTAAGTTTTAATTTAATTTTCAACGTTTTTGTTATTTTGATGGGTGCTTATAAGCACTCGAAAAAAATGAGCTTGTTATCGCTTATTGATGCCGGTAGTAATACGACTAAAACTAGCCGCTTAAAGAGTAACTCATTAATTTCTACATTTATTTTGGTTAATTTCTGGTAAAAATGAAATAAGTTGCAAAATTTTTTGTATATTAACCCGTTTTACCTGCGTATGATTAGTGTGTTTCGTAATAAAATTCTAATCTCAAAAGCGGATGACGAGTATGTCTCGTCATGGCTGCTATTAAGTCACGTTGTGCTTTAATGATGTGTAGTGTAGTTCAATAACAACAGATATATAAAAAAATATTAAGTACATTAGGTACCAAAAAATAGGCTGATATAAAATTTAAAATTTCTGTTTTAATTATTTTTTTTGGTGATTTTTAATTATTTTTGTATTTAATAATTTTTATTTAAATTATTTCCAATTAATTTTACATTTAATTGTTGCCATGATGAATTTTCACTTTAGATAATTCTAATCATTTAATTTTCTTTGGATTTTTCCTAATTTTAGTGTTTATTTCATATTTTCGTAATTAATATTTATCCTTTTTTTGTAGTTTAGTTTTTACTCTACCGCAATGATGAATCGTTTAACTTCATAATTATTTTTTAATTCTAAGTTATTGATTTCCTTATAAATTTTTTAAAGTTTTAATGCATGCAACATTAAATTTTAATTAAATAACAAATGCGGTATTAAAAATAACATTTAATTTTTATTTGAATATTTAATGACATTTATTGCACATTTAATTTAAATCTCTACAAACAACTCATGAAGAGTCTTTTGTGACAATTGTTATTTACGTGGCCTCTCTTCCCGCATTGTTGGCTTATTTGATGTCGATAGTAGTCGTTCTCTGTGTGTCCCGATTTTTGACATGTTTCACGATATTCTTTGATATTTACTTCGTTAGCTTTCGTATCGATTGTCCAGGTACTTTCTTCGTTCGTTGTGGTTTTCTTAGTCGTGTTTTGTTGTGCATATTTATGCTGCATTGTAATTTTCCTTTCCACATTCGCTGTTTTGCTGAGTTCTTCCATTACATCTTTTTTTGTCTCAATTATCAATTCACTGATTGTTTTTGATCCGTCTTGCATATTCAGATTTCCCGTTTGTTGCTTTTAGATTCTCTTTTCGATTATTTAATCCTCTGAAATTTTATTAGCCATTAAAATATTTATTACCTCTTGTTCGATTGACGTCACTACTATTTCTATATTGTCTCCTGTTGTTTGTATAGATTTTGACTCCAATACTCTACTTTTAACGTTTATTTGAAGTTCCTCTTTCTTGACCTTTTCATTACTGTTTAGTCTTTGTAACATGTTTATTTTCGCTTTACTTATCGATTCTCTTTTCGATTTTTGTAGTAGTACCCTCTGATTTTGATATTTTGTTTTTTGTTTTTCTGATATCTTTTTATCGCTGATTTTGTTTCTTTTTCGTCGTCTGTCGTTCTCTTCTATGGTGAACTCTTGTATTATCTTTATTTTTTCTTTGCTGCTCAATTCTTACTCTGATTTTATTTTGTCCTCTTGAGTTTCATCTTTTTTAATTACTTCATTTTTTTTATCGTTATTTATTGCCATATCATCCTCGTTGTTGACAACACACTGCTCCGCAGTGTGGATTTCTTTTGTATTGACTATTCTCGACATATTGCTTCTACTTGCTATTTGATTTCTGTTCATCAGTCTTTGTCGAATTTCTTGACTTCCTCTCTCGGTAATCTCTGCCATTCAATTTGTTGCTGTTCTGGATATTTTCTGGTACCTTGACATCGAACATCATTCCTGTTTCTCCTCGAATTACTTCGCTGTATTTGATTGTTTAGAGATATTCGTTGAATAATACCTCCTAATTGCTCAATCTCTTGTATTTGATTACTTTGTGTACTTTGGCTATAATTGTTCGGTTTTGATTGTCTCGATTTTCTCTCTGTTGGACAATTTGCAGCTATATGTCCGTTTAGGTTGCAGTTGTAACAGGTTCTACTCTCGTATCTTATGGTTGTCCTCATTATCGTCATATCTCTTAAATGTCTGACCTCTTGTGTTGGGTTATTTTGTGGACTCTTCTTGAATTGGTTTGGTTTTTGTTGACCTTGAATTCTTCTCATTTGAAAATTCTTTGACATATGACCGCTTTGATTGCAATTAAAACAGATTATCATTTCTTCTCCTACTGTGCGAACTCTTCTATCACATCCTTGGCAATTCTTTAGTTGATAACCTCGATCAGTTCGGCATCCTTCTTTCGAACAGATATTACATACTTGATTGTAGCTCGCGTTGTTATTCCTGAAATAATTATTACAATTTATAAATTTACCTCTACTGTCTTGAATCCTCTTAACTGGCATATCGCAAATTGGTGATGGTTTTTTAATATATTGTTTTATTTGGGGGTAAATATCTTTCGTTTGGCTAATTGTTTCCATTGCTACTCTTATTGGGTCTGATACTCGATCTTTTAACTCGGTTTGATCGTTTTTTTTTCTTTCGACTCATTCTTCCATTGTGGTTAATATTTTCTCTTTCCGTACGATTTCCGTTTTCCCTGTTTCAGCTATTTTTTTTCAACTATTTTCATTTCCGAATTTCTAGTTTCTTTTTCGTCTTTTAAATCTTCTTCGTTGTATTTTCTTTTTGAATACATCTCCTGTACATTCCTTTTAAACTCGAAAATATTGGTTCTCGGCTCCTCATTTCCGGTTCATCTCGTGTGATTTCGTACATTGTTGATTTTCTCAAATATATTCCTGTTTCATCAGTGTTTTTACTTGGCAACTCTTGGTTAATTTCCTCTCGGAGTTTTTCCATCTGTTTACTCGTACTTGTTTTCGACTGAGTTGGAATTTCTGGTTCGGGTGGTTTCACGTTGTTTCCTTTGTCGATTAACTTTTCGTTTAGTTTATCATATTCTTCGGCTTCTGTTTCCAAATTTTCTAATCTTGTTGTAATCATTGGTTCTGCTGTCGCTACTGTATTAAGTTTTCTATCTGTTGCTGCTTTTCACTTCTCTGACTTCCAATAAAATGGTCTTTTTCTTTATCCTTGTTCTCTGTTCGTTTCGGTATATTCTCAGTTTCTCTACTCGATGGTTTCCTTGACTCCGGTTTCTCGTTACTTGTTTTCTTGATTTATCTCTAGTTTATCAGCTCTATTATTCGTCATTTACTTGCTCTCTTTATTCCTTTGGTTTACTTGATCTCTTTAATCCTTTGGTTTACTTGATTTCTTTATTCCTTGTCAATTATCTAAAAATAAATAACACCTCTAGTACATATTATTCTACATAAATTTCCGCATTAATTTTATCGTATTACTCTCATTGCTTCTCCTTATTTTAATTCTTTTCGCCGAGTCAACTTCTTTATCTTTTTAATTTTTGTCTTTTCATTTTAAGTTTATTTTTAAATTATCTATAAATCGTATCAAGTATCTATTTGTTTCGTCTAAATTATCCTTATAGTCGCATCAATTATCTATATTGTCGTATCAATTAACTATTTTTATCAAATAAATCATCACCGTCATATCAACAATCGTCTCGTTAACTATTCTCCTTTATCTCTTTATCATTGGTCCAAAAATGTTTCTTAATCTCTATTCCCTATGGGCCTTTTTACTTAATTCCTCTCGTCTTTTATCTTAGACTTTATCCGCTGTTGCTCTATGAGCTTTTTTATTTAAATCCTCTTGTATTTTTCCTTAAACTTTATTCGTTGTGATCGTTTTCCTTTTGAATCATCTCTCTTCATTTTAAGTCTATTTTAAATTATCTATTTCTCGAATTAATTATCTATCATCTTCGTATTAATTATCTATATAGTTTTATCAATTATCTATGTGGTCGTATCAATCATCTATATCATAACAATAAAATCATTATACTCATAATCTCATTCAATCTATTAATTATTTTCCCTATGTCTCTCTGATTTAAAAATCATATACTTAATCCTCAGTCGCTGGTGCTCTATGCCCTTTATCGTTTCCGTTGTCTCTCCGGCCTTCGGCATCTTATTTCAGCTGGCACTCTGTGGCCTTTAATATCTAATCGTAATCATGTCCCATTTTTAATATCTAATCATAATCGTATCTCATCCTTAATATCTACTCATAATCATATCTCATCTTTAATATCTTATCTTTAATATCTAATCATAATCATATCTAATCATAATCATATCTAATCATAATCGTATCTTCATCTTTAATATCTGTTCTCATCTTTAATCATAATCATATCTCATCTTAATATCGGAGTTGAGTTTCATCAGTGACTTTTGGGTGAGTTTGAGGCCTCACAATGACTCTCAATCCATGGCGTCTTTTGTCTAGCGCATTTGACCGGTTACGCCTTCCTCACCGCCATTCGGATATTCGGTACTCGGTGAGGGATCCGGGTTGTGTACCTCGGAGAATATAAAAGTATGGAAATGCCTAGACGTTCAACCAAGTTCCAAAAACGGTTTAATTGATTTCCCGAATAGTGAAAAGAAAAGGAAGCGATAAATGGGTGCGGGAATTCTTAATATATCTATCTACTATCCGTCCGCTCTCCCGTCAGATTTCCGGCTCTATTGGCCGCCCTGATCTGATCCTTAGTAGGTCCTTTCGAGTATGAACCATTTACCGGTTAGTTCACATCTCGCCTACTGTTTGGTGTCCTCGATACTCGGTGTTGGATCCGGGTTGTGTATCGAGTCCCGCTCAGCAATAAAAAAAAATTCGTTCGAACTCGGTGTGGTATCCGGGTTTTGTATCGAACAGCTCAGCGCTACCAGTCCCTTGGCTAATAACATCCTGAACACGACAGTCCGTAGCTGTCCTCTGGTGCCTCACCACCAGCTAGGGAAAAAAATGTCTCTAGGTACCTTTACTAACTTTTCAGCTTTCTTACCGGTATCTAAATCGTGCGCATTTTCAATTTTTATTTTTATTTTCGGTTTCCCCTTCACTTTCCCAATTCAAAAATTGTAGTAATCGCGTTGGTTTGTTCCCCAGAGATGTGATCAATCTCTCGCCAAAAACTCCCCAACATTTGCGACGGTACCTACTATTTTCCTCTCCTCGGGTTGATCAAGGTTCCCCATCGGAATAAGCGTACTATCGTTATTATAGCTCGGTTTTAAATCTTACTTTCCAGTATTATTTCCATATAATATAAATAACATTACAAAATAGACTAACAAAATGATGCATCGAAACTTTTACCTTACCTTATGTGTGATTTTTCAGCTTTCACTGTTTAAGTTATGTTTTACTTGTCCACTCAGAATTTATTTAACGGCTTTCATGAAGTTTTCGGCTTTTTCCGTATGTTTTACACCTTTCGGTTGCTATTGTTGTGTTGGTCGTAGGGGAGTGTTGATTATTAAAACCTTGAGGCACCTTAGCTTCATGCTCCCTTAATCACTAGGGGTAACTCCTCCTCACGCCACACAATTTTAGTTACTATTATGCACCCGTGATTGGGATCACGTTGGAACCGTGCACAATAGCCGAATGTCGTTCGAGCAGGTGAGCGCCATTACTAGCACTACTCCCCGAAGGACCTTCGTCTTCCCCGGATTTCAGCGGCCGATAGAAGGACTTACGCTCTCCTCCCAAAACCCTCTTCATCTTCGCTATTACCCTTAGCTCCGACGTGGGAAATCGTAAGAGAAACCATCGTTACGGTGTTTATGCGCGCCCACACTTCCCTTCACCTTCGATACTCCGATTCTCGAGAAGTAATAAAACAGAATTTCATTTAGCAATATTAATAAAGAAAACCAAAACCCCAAAAAATTTCTAATAAAAGCCAACTAACAATAAACTATGGAAAAATCACAAAAACTATCAGAAGGTTAAGAACTGTTAGGTTTATCAGTATGCTACGAACGATGTAGATCCATCCGGTTCTTAATCCTCCTCTGCGTCTATATCGGTCGAGAAACGCCTTCTCTTGGGTGGCCTGTATGGTGGAGGGTCACCTCGTGGGTCCTCATCTCTGCGAGAAGATGGACCGGCAATCTCGCCTCGGGGGGCCGATGTTGGGAATTTCCCCCGTGAGAATGGCGATTTCTTCCAGATCTAAATTTAGATCACTCAGGCTTCGGGTTCGCTGGGCTGGTTCGTTCTCCTCATCCACTAGGTTGATGTGGATTGAGGCTGGAGGAGAGGAGAACAGAATTCGCGGAGCATAACATATCTCCGGGTCGAATTCGGCGAGTTCAAATTCTTGATAAGGGGGTGGTAGATCGTCTAATGTACTCACTTCCCCTGGTTGCTGAGTACCTCGCAGGCGGGCTTCTTCTTGCCGGCGACGATCTCGGCGTCGTTTGTTGCGATTCGGCCGATGGCGGGCCGTAGGGGCGGACTCATTTGCCCGGTTCCCCATAGTTCCGGAGGGCGGTAAGCCCGCGGAGCTGATGTTCGACGCGGAGACGTTCGCAATCGAGTGAGACTGATCTCCAATGTCTGGGATGTGGTGGGCTGGGACGATGTCGAGCTGTTCCACCCGGATATTGCCAGGAACTCGGATTCGGAGTTCGGACTCTGAGTACGCCTGGTGCAGTGCCACGGACTGCTCTCGGATTAGCAGACGTTGAGCGCGCGATTCGGCGATTAGTTCGTCGCGCGCTTGAGAAAGGCAAGAGATTTTCTGCCGTAACTCCCGGATGACTTCCGGCGGAGCCCATGTTCCTCTTACTCTGTCGTGCTTTGTCTGGAGGTCCCGATGTTGGATCTTGAGATCCTCGTACTTATGGCGGAGGGCCACAATTGATGGAGGTAAGCGAGGGATTCTCGTTGATGAGTTGGTAGTTTCATTTCCCGTCATTCTGTGAAAAATGAGAAGATTCGTTGAGAATGGGCTGATTAGCATAAATCAAAATAAAACAAAAAGGAAAAAAACTGAAAAAGAAGTCAAAAACAGAACCGGAAACTGGAGTATCGGTGGTAACCGGAATGGGTTCGACCCATTTCATTTCGGTAACAAGTAATCCGAAATCGGGCGTGATTGATGATTTACCTTCAAAGAGGCGAGAATTTTAGGCCATATAGTCATCGTGATTCCCCTCATACCGTCACTAGTAGATTGATAATGAAATATTTACACTTAATGTCGTTAGCGGAATCAGTCGAGCAACTAAGTTGGACGCACCCCCCGAGTGCGTGAGTAACCTATGGATTGGTGACAGTCTGCATCAAGTTCCCACTTTAAGTTGCGGCCCGTGCGAAGGCATTCCGAGTTAAAATTAGGGGGTTTTAGCACTTGGGTCTATCTCACCATTGTAGATATTACAAAAACGAAATCGATGAGAGTACGGTTTGAGTTCGAATTGAAATCACGAATTGGTGAAATTAGTTTAGCGTGGTTTGTATTGATTTCGTCAGCACAATCGTAAGTTCTATGAGTTAAATTTAAAGGGGTTAACTGGTCACTTTATCTTACAATCACAGGTGCTCCGAGTCCGATATCGGGGTGGTCGACCTTTGAATTTTCCAATGTGATCATAGATATTTCGAGTTTACTCTTTACATTGGCCCAATTTTAAATTTATAAAGCGTTCCTAAGTATTGCGAGCTTGAATTTTTGAATAATCGATATTTAAGTTTATGAAGCATTTCTAAATATTTCTATTTTAAATTTTTTCATAGTCGATATTTAAATTTACGTTACATCACAAACATTACAGGTTCAAAATTTTCGGTAATTAGTAATTAAGTTACAATCAAGAAGAGTGCTTACTTAACTTTATTCTGGACGGCGTCTTATTTGCGGCAAACGAATTAACTCCAGTTAAGCAAGAATATTGCAAATTTTATCAAATCAATTGTATTGATTTTATCAACTTTGGTCAGCCTGGCCTACGGTTGAGAGTTATGGTCCAGCGCTCTCGTCTTATTCTCTGTAATCAATACAATTTATCTACCCGGGACCTATTGATTCTATTTCTGGCTGTTCGATTTTTTCAGTTTATTGGTGGTTTCCAATCATTTATTCGCATTGGACATGGATTTATTGGGTCATTTATCTGATTGTTTACTATACATCCGATGGGTTTTCTAATGGTCATACGAGGGTGTCATTCTTATTCTGGACAATTTTCAGATTTACTAATATTTCATGGACTATTTATTGAAAAGAACAGATTTGGAATGGCCAGCCGTGGTACCCTCCTATGGAGTGCTTGTTGATACGTTAGTTTGTTTGTAAAATCGTTTATTTATCATAAATTGTCCTAAAAATTTTGATTTATTCGTTAGTCATTTGTAAAGAAAAACCATTTCGACACTTTCATTCTAACTCCTATCCGTGCTACCCAGCTTGTCTGTTTCTTCCCGTTCGGAACATTAAAAATCACCTTGACCAAGGTATGGTCCGACCTAATTTCCCTCTAACTCAGACCTTCCGCTCTTCCCAAAATTTTAGACGACTCGTTCCGGCCACATTTTCAGCAGCCACCCCGAGTATACAATGGCGCCCTGCGTAGCGGTCCCGTGCGTAAAGCCGGAACCGACTGCGAACTGCCAAGGGGTTCACGAGGCATGACCCACGAGCTCAACTAAGGGTTTTCACCCACTAGCCGGCACACGGTCGGTCCCATGAACCAATCTATTCCAATACATAACTATAATATTTTAACGGGTCCGAACATTATAAATAGTGTATATTGATTATTAAAAATGAAATGAATCGGTAAAGCATTTAATAAGTTAACATGAAAATGATTTCATAGAACGTAAATTTAATTACAACATAAATAAAAGAACAATTCCTTACTCAGCTTGGTATGATTTCGGTTCAAAAGTTGTAATAGTTAGTAAAGCATAAGATTAAGATTAATGAAATTCATCACTATATTTATAGTGTTTTTGTGCTTGTGTGCGACCAATGGGCGATTTTTCGCGATTTTTAGGGTTTTTTAATTATTTTATTTACTTTAAAATATTTTTCTAATTTTTTATATAATTTTCTTTATTTTTTGATTTATTAATATTTTATTGTTAGATTTTATTTTTATTATTATTTTCTTACACTATTGTTTTTAAGCCCTAATATTTTGTTTTCTGGTCGCCTCTTCTGCCTATGTTTTTTCTAAACCTTATTTTGCAAGGTTTTGGCAGTTTATTTTATTTCTTTATGTTTTCTTTTCTGCTTCTGTAGGCATTTTCGAATTTTAATTAATTATTTGTTTTATTTAATTTTTGTTGTGTTTTTATTTTGTTTAATTATTCTGTTATTTATTGATTTTTAATATCTTGGTGCGGTGCATGTTTATGTTCAGTGATTCCTTTCATTAATCTCGCTCTTTAACCTTAGATTTTTATTTTTATTTTGTTTAAATGGTGGCTCTAAGCCCAACAGTTGTCTCATTTATTATTATTATTAATCTCAACTCATCGTACTCGTTTTCAATCATCATTTTCCTCTGGTTGCTAACTATTATTCTCGTAATTCATTATTATCTCTAATCCTTTATTTTCATTAATAACAAGCATCATCATTTTATTCATCTACGCTCATTTCTTACTATTCATTTCATTTACACCTGAACATTTCCTTTTATCTACGCCTAAGTTTTTCCATCATCTGGATTATCTTTTCGTCAATTTCTCTAACTTAATCGATTATCTGTTCTCGTTTAGTATCTAATTTGGCATTGCTTGGCCTCATGTCTTTTGTAATTGGCACAATAGATCGTTCGTTATTTCCGCTAAACTTTCTCAGCTCATAGGAGCAGGGGTTCGAAATCGTTGCAACCTTTTCCGTTATTATTTTGATCTTTAAATCAATTACTTTCAATTAATCGTTTATTACGTTTAAAATTATTTTAACTGACTTGGTGATCACGCCTTATTTCAAACAATTTTAATCCGGTAATTTCTAGCTTTCCAATTTTTACGAACTCTTAGACGATCCGCATTTTTGTGGTTTCCCCTTTTCTAATCACTTTAACCCTCGTGATTTCCACCTTTCCCTGTTTTTATTATTTTTATTTTATTTATTTATCTATTTTTTATATTTTTATTACTACTTCTACGGTTTTTTGGATGATATTTACACGATGATTCCATTGATTTATACAACCTACCAATAATTTTATTTTCCTGTTTCTTTGATTTTTGCTTTACAAATATTAATAATCTTATCTCCACTTTCCTGTTGAATCGTTTCATTTTTGAAATATTTGTGTATCTAATATTTTAATTTATTTACATATATTGATATTTTCCTCTCTTATTACAATACTCATCATTCATGGGGTTTCTAAACTGGTGTTTTTGTTCCTTAGTATTTTCATCATATTTTACATTCTCTATTTTTCCTCATCCCGCCATTTTTGATCAACTACGCTCATGTATTTTCCGAAGCTATCTATTATTTTATTATCTGTTATGATTTTGTTGTTCCCTTTTGCAAGTTTATTTCATATTATTAGAACCTCTAAGATACCTTCTGTCTTTCCTAATTTATTTATAACGATACTATCTAATTTTCCTGGATTTCCAGTAAGCTGTTGTTTATTTCGTGAAATTATCTACTTTTCTCCTGTAGATTTTTCTCCATATTTTTCAAGCAATCTTGACGGTGTTCCTGTCCCTCATATCACTCACATTCTGGTTTCTCTTAAGTGAATTTTTGTTCTACCGTTTCTAAAATTTTTCATACTCTGTGTTTCTATTTTCCATGTAGACAAATCGATCGTTTTCCAAAGTTTCTGTCAGTGTTTTCCAGTTGTTATCTGTCTGCATTTTTGTGAAATTCCGTCCCAACGTCTATGGGTTTTTGATCATTATTTGTTTCCATCTAGAATCGTCATTCATGCTCAGTTGAGTGTGCTCCTGAGAATATTTGTAGTTTCTTAATTTCTCTTTGACATTTATTTTCCGTTATAAAATAACCATTAGATCTCAGCTTCGAATGATCAAACAAAGTTTTCGATTCTTATTTCGCACTGGTCTCTTCTTTCCGTATTTCTTTGGTCGTTTTTCAGTTTTTGTTTTATTTCTTCCTGCAATTGTCTGAAATATCGTCTCGGTAGTTATTTTCAAATGTCTTGCTTCTCCCGTTTGCTAGCCGCTAATTCGTTTAAAATTTTTTCTATTGTTGTTTTTACGAATTATTAGTTATCCAATGTCGTCCTGACGTTTTCTTGCTTGTTATTGTTTCTAACAGAAATCTTGTATATTGTTCGCTTTGTTCATTGTTGAGTTCTCAACTTGTCGAGTCATTTGTTTCATTTCGTTTTGTAGACAAATCCATTGTTTTCCATAGTTTTCTGCTAATCTCTCTTTTCTTATTGCCCCCAGATTTGTATGTGGTGTCTAGTCATTTATTTCATTGTACTGATTTTCTTATTTTTGAGCCAATTAGATCGTTTTCCATCCATTGCTGTTACGCTCTATTCTTTGGCAAAATGTTGTCCCGACATTTTCTGTTTAATAACTCGATTTTTGCATCTTATATCCTCTGGTCACTTTCTGTTGTTTCTTAGCTTTATTGCTTTGATTCTTCCCATAAAAGAAGCTGAGCCTCAAATTTGTACTTGGTGAGCTAGTCATTTGTTTCATTAATATATTTTCTCGATTTATAGTCCGGTTAATCGTTTTTTTATCGTTCTTTATTAAGTTCCATTCTTGTTCGACATTTTCTGCTTGATAATAGGTTCTTATTTCGGTCTACTTTGGTTGTTTGGCTAAACAAATCATTTCATTCCCGGCTGAGGGTGCACTGACAAACTCTCTGTTATTTCTTAACTTTGCTGTGTTGATCTTTCCAAATAACGAAGTTTTCATCCCGGCTGAGCCCCCAAATTTATTGGTGGGTTTCTGGGTGTTGATATTTTGAAACTATATGGTTGTTACCCAGACAACCCCATACAAATATTTCTTTTGCTCACCACTCGGCACCCATTGCTAAGCAACGTTGGAACTGTGTTCGAGTGGGTAGATCGTCCGCAAAAAGTGAGCGCTATTACTAATGCTATAATTGACCGAACGATCTGTGAGTCCAACGAGCTTCCGATAAAAGGCCTGTGCTCGATTTCGATTCTTAGGTCCCATTATTCTCCTAACTCTTTCAAATGTTAACCTATACTCTCATATCATGCATTGTCAGGTCCATTCCCATAGCCCTTCTTATCGCCGTCCGTGTTGATGATTATTCTTTGGCCTGTACACACTTTGTTATGTTAAATATTCACACAGTATCTCTCTTACTCATATCCCTATTATAACCACAATGTTCTCTGTTATTATTACTAGCCTTATCATTGATACTATTATATGTATTACCTTTATTAATTGTTACGACTATTACCTTTATTATTATTTTTATTACTATAATTACCATCATATTTATTATTATTACTACTATGATTTTTTTACTTCTATTATTATTATCATTATTATTACTATTATTATTATCCTAATTATGATCATTATTATTATTATTATTATTATTATTATTATTATTATTATTATTATTATTATTATTATTATTATAATTACTATTATCCTTACTATTATCATTATTATTATCAGGTTTTTACTAGGGATCCTTCATTATTTCTCCGCTTTATAAAATATTTTTCTTGTATAAAAATTTAGCTGTAATCTATCTGTATTTTTCCGGTTTTCGATAAAGTATTTATGTTAATTCGAAAAGTTTTAGCAGCGTACCACCCATATTTTTCGGTTTTATAAGGATATTACACTAACATTTGAACAACATTTCATTTTACTTTACTATTTTCTATAAGTATTTTCATCAATTCCGCCCTTATTTTACAGTTTTTTTGATAAATGTTTTAACTATTTCCAAAAATTTGCGCAGCGTTCTGCCCATATTTTCCGTTTCAATTTAACATAATTTATTTAATTCTTATATAAAAACATTATTTCATGATTTTGGTCGTTCGGATTAATCTTTTTCCGATGGCTATTCATTTTAACTGTTGCAACGATTTCGCAATTTTTCCCCACTACCCATTCCCTCTCTTTGACCTTAAGATCTATGTATGTTCACTTCATAATTAATGAGTGCCCACTGGACTACTCGATGTTAGATATTTTGAGCCGAATGTTGTTAAAAATTTATGTCAATTTTACAGGAAACGGATGGTGAAGGGGCAGCCAAAGGACTACTCATTTACCCTCCAATTTCCCCTATGTTCGGATAATATTGACGTTCCAGCTCCTGCGTTCCTCACGCCTGAGCCTTCACGGGCACGAACTATTGGCGATTATACACGCACTTACATAATTCGGTAGATTATGTGTGATTTTAATTACTTGCAGTTTGTTTGGCTGTGGGCCGTAAAAGGAGTAAATGAAAATTACCAGATCCATTGGGTAAAAGTCTCGAATGCATGAAATAATTCTCGGAAATATAATAGAAATTATTTATCCATAATTCATCCTATATTGTAAATTCGTAATAGCATAATTCAGCATCAAAAAATCATATATTGAAAATTAACAATTCGTATCATAATTTACCATTAACAATTCATAGCATAATCCATAAAAATTCGTAACATAATCCATTAAAAATTCATAACGTAATCCATTAATAATCCATTAAAAATTCGTAACCTAATCCATTGATAATCCATCCATTAATAATTCGTAATATAGTCTAATAAAAATTCATTAAAAATTCGTAACCTAATCCATTGATAATCCATCCATTAATAATTCGTAATATAATCTAATAAAAATTCCAATCAATAAGTGCTATAGCGAACACTAATACAACCAGTCTCCCAGTGAGACGGAAAATTGATATTCTAACCAAGTTAGAAATAATACTGTCAAGTAATATTTAGTTTAGTTTTAGTTCTAGTACTTGTGCTTGCTAATTTGTGAAAACACGTCAGTATATATACCTACAATTTGGCCTTAACCTTGCGTGTTAATTTTATTGCGATTAAACAAAATTCGACCTTGAAATTATTTGTGTTATCTAAATTAAATTTTTATTTATTTCTTAATTTAAATTGGTAATTTATTTTTAACATTTTTAATTAAATTTATTCAGCTAAAAATATTTTATTTTTATTCATTTAATTCATTAATTTTTCTTTTATATAAATGGTCATTTTACGGTCGAATTTTCTGGTTATTATGTTATTTTTTATGTAAATTTCGTGCGATTCTTGATGCATTTTGTATTTATTTTATTTTACTTTTATGTTTTTGATTTTATATTTATTTATATTCTCTCAGATTTTAAAATGTTTAATTGATGTTGTATATTGTATTTTAATTTATCTTGGTGCTGGGTTTTCGTGCTGTATTACTGATGCATTTAAACAATTCTCAAGGCTATTTGTGTGCTGGCCCAACACAATGATCAATAATTCTTCGAATATACTTATTACCAAATAGATTAGTTTTCAAAGATCTACAAGATCAATTTGCATTGTTTCAAGCGGCTCTACTGCAACTAACATTATCAACTATTATATATTTTTTGTTTTCAATGTCTTTTTTGTATCAAATCTATTTTAGAATTTTGCGTTTTTCCATATCATAAATCAGCTTTTATATATTTTCTAACCTTTCTAATTCCAACATGACAAAGTTTCTTGCTCATTTCAATTATAAGTTTCGTTTTTTTGTCTTCAAAATTCCATCATTCCTTTTCAATTTATTAGTTTGTTCATTTTATTCGTTTTTCATTTTATCAATTTCACAAATTTTTTCTTGTTATTCATTGACTTGAACCTCTTAAATCATTGCCAGTAACTTTGTTTTAACTTTTCTTGGCAAAGAATCCAATAGGGCTGAAAGATTTGTTCTTTCACTTGGGTTTTGGAGTGCGGATCAAAATCATTAGAAAGGTTCTTACGCAGTTGAGGGGAACTAAGTTGGCCTAGACAATTTTTCACATCATTCATAGTATCTGGTAATCCACTGCAATGTATGAACATTTGGGAGCGCAACATTTCTAGAAATGATAACGATAGATGATATACGACAAGTAGAAGCGACGAATAAGATAAATGCATGTCATCACTAAGCAATAATACTTAATTTTCCGCAAGAATGACAATTAACAACGTTACATATAAATTTTTGAATAAATATATAAAACATTCAATTGTTGACAGTTGTTGAGGTAACAATTCACCCTTAAATCACTAGACAGTATTAACCACCCAAGACGGTTTACCGATTCACATACACTCTCTACTGGAAGTTTGCATATTCAGAAAATTACTGCTGGAACACGAAAATGGTTTTGTTCATGTCTTTCATTTCCTCAAAAACTTTCTCATTAGAATGAAACTCAAGTGAGATTTCCGATAACAGTTTAAGAATAACGAAGAAAATACAAAGGGCAGTTTGATTTTTGATAATTATAATAAACAATAATTGACAAGACGTACATGACATTGTCAAATACGCACTTGAAACGGACTCTAGTAGCCGAATTGTAAAAATATAACATAACCTCGTACTACTCATAATCACATCAATTCTAAGTTTTCAGCTTTTTCAAAGAATAATTCTAAATAAAATTTAAAAATCAACTGAGAACTCTTTTTATCTTATTATTATCTGCAGTGCCGGAATTCTAATCGAAACACCGATCAAGTTTCTCACATAAAAACCAGCCCTGTCATAATTGCACCTAACCTTAGAGAAGTAATCTTGCTCACCAACTCTACAGACTCTGAAAATATTAACCGATTTCATTTCTCCTTCACAGTAGCCCTTCACAGACCTATTTCCATCAAGAATAAAAGTTAATCTATCAATGACGACACGTCAAAGAGCAAACAAGATACTAGTCAATAACACTATGGTTGAATTGGTCAATAAAATGCCCATGTTACAAACTAAGATCAAGTAGCTAAAGTAAAAAAATAGAAGTCCTGACTGGTACTTGGTTTGATCCCAGCCGAGTCAAGGACTTACAACAGAGAAACTGCAGATTAGCAGATAATCGAGATGACTTGATTGCCGAAAACATTGCCAAGCAGCTGGTCAAAGCTGGTCGATAGCTGACCATGGTCAACTACACAGAGCACAAACTGAAGAAGTGGATTCCTTGCGCGGATTTGTCAAATTAGCCAACATCATTCCCACTCACCATTTGCCTGAGAGCGATGTCAAAGAAACTTAGCTTACCCGTCACTCATAAGTTAAAGCATCACCTGGGAAAAACAACAAGAGATGACTTTGACGGAGGATTGAGAACACTGTAAAGTTTTACACCAACGGTAAGTCGCCTCTCAAATGTTATCGTCTCGAAAACATCAACGAAAGCTCTGATCACCTATGATTGGGATTGTACTCTGCAGATCTCGAAGCAGGTGGATCCCACAGTAGTATATTCGATTTTACTGCTCAAGCTTCAAGATATCTTGAGAATCCAATGCGCAAAAACAATTTGTTTTCCAGAGTTGGCAAATCCACTCAAGAAGTTTGTAGAACGGATTCCTAAGCACGAAGCTTTCCCCATGACAACGACGCAACTGAGTATAAATAATATATGAATAAAACTTCGATTCATTCCTTTTGTGAATAACAATGTATTTATGTAATAGTTTTTTAAATTTGACTACCATTTGAGTTATTTTTCAAGTATTTGGGAGTGGATATCGTTCAATAGAAGTTAATTCCGCACCGCTCCGACCAACTCGCAATGGCCGTCACGGTGAATTACGACTGAGTCCTACCCCGCGATCAGTGTAACGATACCTGACCGGATTAGGCAGACACCGAAGGGTGGTTAGCGAGAAGGCAGCACATCAACATTCCTCAAAATTAAGGTACATATAAATAATTTAAATTAGGGGGACCTGTCGCAGATACTAAAAAGTATCGCGGCCATCCATGATCATAAATCAAACAACAATTAAAAAATTTATCATATAAATGTAATTAATAAAATGCATGTTCAATTCAAAATAATCACTTACAATCCGAAAGTTTTCAAAGTTCAAAAATTCAAATAAAATTTCAAAGGATTTTTAAAGGTTAACTATTTGAAAATGGCTGTTATATTTATACTGTTTTCGTGCGTGTGTGTGACCAATCAGCTAATTTCAAATCTTTTTTGGCCATTTTTTCGGGTTTTTTAATGGCTTTTATTTATTTTAATATTTTTCTATTTTCTTATTTATTTTTCTTAATTTTTTAATATTAATTTCCTTTAAATTTACATTTTTTATTTTTACTGATTTTTATTTTTACTCTGGTTGCCTCTTCCGCCTGTGTATTTTCTAAACCTTATTTTGCAAGGTTATAGGCGGTTTTGTATTTTTACTTTATTTTTTCTATGTGCATTGCGTGAGAAATTTATTAATTATTTGTTTTAATTAATTATGTTATTCTTTATTTTTGTTTTAATTAATGTTTTATTTTATTTTTAATTTCTGTTTGCGGTGCGTGCTTATGTTATAGCAGCAATTTTAACAATTTCCAAACCTCATTAATTATTTTGTTTTAATTTATACAATTTTTCACCTTTTGTTTTATGGCTTATTATGGCTTATAGCCCAAAATTACCTATATAAAAGTTAAGCCGTAACCCATCCATATTTTACAATTTTCGATGAAGTATTTTTGTTATTTCGAAAAATTTGAGCAGCGTTCCGCCCTTATTTTACGGTCTTATCCGATATCTTATCAATTACTGAGCCGTATTCTACTTTTATTTTGCTATTTTTTGATAAGGATCTTACTTGATTCGGAAAATTTGAGCAGCGATCCGCCCTTATTTTATAGTTTCATGATAAGTATTTTGATTATTTCCGAAAATTTGCGCAGCGTTCTGCCCATATTTTCCGTCTCAATTCGACAAAATTTATTTTATTCCAATATATTATTTAAAACATTATTTTCCATGATTTTGGTCGTTCTGATCAATCTTTTTCCGATGGCTATTCATTTTAACTGTTGCAACGATTTCGCAATTTTACCCACTGCCCTTTCCCTTTCTTTGTCCTTATGATCTATGTATGTTCATATGACATTTAGTGAGTGCCCTCTGGACTACTCAGTGTTAGTGATTTTTAGCCGATTGTGGTTAAAAAGTTGATGTCGATTTTATCGAAATTGAGTGCAAGGAAGTTGAGCCAAAAGACCCACCCTCGAGCTACCCCCTTTCGCAATTTAGGTTCAATGATTTGACGTTCGAGTCCGTCGTTACCCACGGTGAGATCTCTCACGAGCACGAGCTATTGGCGGACTTACACCGCTCGGTAACTATGTTTAATTTTACTTCCTTGCAATGTTTTGCTGTGGGCCGAAAAAAAAGAAATAAATAAACTTACCATAGGAGTTGAATAAAAGCCTCGATGCATAAAGATTGTAATCTTTAAATTTTATTTCGAATACTTCATCGTCCATAAATTCATTTGGTCAAATACGACAATGGGAATTCATAAAAATCGCCGTGAACTAATTAATTGATTCGGCATTAATTCACCAAATCATAATAAGTATTTCATCAATTCATCTGGCATTAGTCACAATATCATAATAAGCATTTCACCAATTCATTTGGCATTAGTTCACAATCAATAATAGCACGCTAGCTGTCAGCCGTCGTGCTTAAACACAACACTTACCACCGTTCTCAGCTCGTTGTACACACCAATGAAAAATAAGATTTTAAATCAATACTGAAAAATAAGATTAAAATCTGTCAAAACACGTCAGTATATATACCTATAATTTGACCTTAACCTTGCGTGTTATTTTTATTGCGATTAAACAATATTCGACCTTGAAATTATTTGTGTTATCTAAATAAAATTTTTATTATTTTCTTAATTTAAATTGGCAATTTATTTTTAACATTTTTAATTAAATTTATTCAGCCAAAAATATTTTATTTGTTCATTATTTTTTGCTTTGATATAACTTGTCGTTTTTCGGTCAAATTTTCTTGTTATTATGTTATTTTTTATGTAAATTTCGTGCGGTTCTTGATGCATTTTGTATTTATTTTATTTAACTTTTATGTTTTTGATTTTATATTTATTTATATTCTCTCAGATTTTAAAATGTTTAGTTGGTGTTGTATGTATTATTTTAAGTAATCTTGGTGCTGGGTTTTCGTGCTGTATTACTAATGCATTTAAATAATTCTCAAGGCTATTTGTGTTCTGGCCCAACACTAGTAAGGAAAGACTTGGTGATAGATAATCTTTGTTACGACCAACTACTCGCAAGTAGAGCGTATTTTTATATTAAATGAAGCCCAAGAAATTCTGAAATAGAAAATTAAACCACGAGTGGAAATTACTTCATCTATCAGATTTGACGTGACGCCTAAGACGAAAGAACCAAAGCTAATTCGGAAATACAGGAAAAGACCTAACCAGGAGACGCACTGTCAAGTGAGCAGTTGAAGTGTGCAGAGGACAAACAAATATTTTTTTGTTTTTAGCTTCTAAAATTCAAATAAGGAAATTTTGTTCACAACTATATAATATTAAATATAAAAAATATAAGTATTTTATTTTTTAATTGTTTTGTTATTTTTTATTTTCGATTATGACATTTTTTTTAAAATTTACAGTAATTATATCGTTTAATTAAAAGAATATTAATAAATTATATTTTATACATAAAATTTGTAAAGAATAATTATTTAAATATAAATAAACACAAAAATCAAAATTATACTTTACAGTTTTTGGGTTAAAATTTGTTAATTTTTATTATTTTTTACAATTTAAAACATTACTTTTTGGAAAAATTACAATTAAAATCATTTTGATATTCATGTTGAACTATAAATGAAAATTATAATTCTTTACAACAATGAATAAAATTTGATTAAAATATTATAAAAAATATAACCATGTAACCATTTATTACAATTGAACTTTTACAGTGCTGCCTTAATAGTATTGTCCAGAATGGTGTTTATAATCTTTGAAATAATATTTGTCTTTAAAATAGCGTAAATTTTGTGAATTATCTTTGTTTTTCTTCGAATATACATTGACGTAGTTATTTCCTATGTCTTGCAATGATCCAGTACCATCTGAACCATACCCTGTACCTTTGCCAGCACTTGATAGCTTCCAAAATTGAATTGAAATCATCAACATTACAGTTAAGAAAAAACCGTAATTCATTGTCGAATGGATTAGTGAAATAAAATAAACTTCGAATTTGTCAACAGCGATAACGCTTTGGTCTTTGGACATTCTTTTACACTTTATATGTCACCTATGTTACCTTGACATTTTTTCAAAGTCTTGCGACTTATCAAATCTTTATCTAACACATGTCTGATTAGAAATGAGAAACTACAATTTAGTTTTAATAAAGAATTAATAAAGAATTATACAGACAGTACTCGTCATTCTTTTAATCAACTTTTAGTAAATACTTTATTATTTAGTACATAAAGTCATGTGAGCGTGTCACTTACAAAGTACTAAAAACAAAAACAAATAGATTCTAATAAAAATACAATCATGTGATTTTGTCACACCTCAAATTAATTGTTTATTATCAATATTTTATCTTTCTGACTATATTTCAATTTGATATTATTAGTGAAATAATTTGGACTACCACTGGGGTTCTCAAAAGGGGTCCATTGACTTCATAGAGGTACGTGGAGCACTTTTAAGGGATATGTGGAGTACCGAATAAAAAAGGTTTTTTTACAAATAATTATCAAAAATAATAATGATAATAATAATAATAATAATAATAATAATAATAATAATAATAATAATAATAATAATAATATTAATAATAATAATAATAATAATTAATAGACCCGATATCTGATTGATAAAAAATTTCTTCTAAGAAGGAGAAAATTGGGTATGAACCCAATTGGGTATTGAAAAAAATGATATAATTACATTAAAATAAACTTTTTATAAATTTCGTATTTTTGCTTTATATAAATTTCTAAAATATTGAAGGTTACTTGGAATTCCTAATTCTTACAAAGGAGTTTGAATACCATAAAATATTGAGGACCCCTATCAATGAAAAGTAAAATGTCATTTAAGATAGTCTTTTTGGTGATTTTTATTGTCAACAAATTCTTTACTTGATTTTTTAGATTAATACAGTTGTGGCTACATTTAAAAAAATAGATTAAGAAATACTTTTCTGTTTTACCTGATTTGAATTAAGTACAACATTCCTAAAAGGTAACGGTAAAAATGTGCATTGACAAAATCCGAACTCGCAGTCAGTTTGACTAATCGAACCGATTTTCTAGCACTTATAGTAACTGAACAGAAAAAGTTCGATGTGACACTCAAACAGCTATTTCGATATTCTAATATTTTGATGAATATTTTCAAATATTTAGAAGCGAAAGTTTTCAGATTCATTACCATCCAATCATATTAATAAACTTTCTTTAACTTCATTTATTTTACACCAATGGAATATTGGGGCCTTGATTTGTGCGATTTGTCATAATAGAAGAAATACTAGATCTTCAAAGCTGGCTTTCATTTTGCAGTTGGCACTAATTTCTATTCAATACAAGAGTTTTTTTAAAGTTTCGCCTAATCATTATCACTGAAGAATGTTAATTTTAAAATCAAGCAGCGAAACAAACTAAATGTTCACTATCCTGCCGAATAGTCTATTGTGTGTTTAAAGTTACCGCAAAGTTTAAAAGGGCCGAAAATATTTGCAGTTTTGTGTCAACGAATCAATTTCATTCGTGCCAGCGCAACGATTTCGATCCACATTCAAAAAGTCTTCTAACACATTCGATTGAGAATTCGGATACCAGTGCTTTAATGAATAAGATGCTGAAGGCGTACAACATACACCTAGGATATTCGACAGTATACAATTCAATTTTGAGCAATAAAATTAAGTCCGGTGTTATTATCCAGGATTCATATCAATGAGTTCAAAGTATAATTTCTTTGATTGATAGTAGTAGGGTATATACCTCACTCGAAATTGTGAATCTACATTTCAAAAGATTTTTATGGCATGGCATGCAACAAGAGCCTATTATGAGAAAAATAGAAAATTCAATACGGTCAGCGACATTTTTGTGTCACACAAAGGAAAATTATTAGTGGCAGCTGCCCGATTGTCGAGATCAAATTGTTCTTTTGAGGTTGCAATTGTAAAGTCAGAAAATCTTTAAAGCTTGAAATTTTTTATGGCCACTTAAATAATGCATTTTGCATCAACAGACACGACACATTAGCGATGTCTGATAGGGATTTGGGCCTTATCTCTGCAGTTAATACCGTGGCTCCAAATGCAAACAAGGCGCGTGTGCGTGAGACACCTAGCAAAGAACTTAAAAAATAAGTTTATGACAAAGTCTGTTGAGATCTTTATTGGCAAGCAGTGTACTCATATGATTCTGAGTTGTTTGATAGTATAATAGAAGACATAAAATCACGCAACGAAAATTTTCACTCAAGCTCAACTATATTTTTAGTTTATCAAACATTCATAGTTGATATTGAAGCCAGGAAGTATAACTGCAACCTGTATTTGATTGTGTAATCCCTTGTTGACACTTGTGTGCAGTTATAATTTACAAAAGACAAAATCCATTGCTTTCGTTGCAAAGAATTTTACAACAAAAAATGATGTGTTCGTATGAGAATTCAATCATCCCAATAAGTATATTAAATCTTGCTAGAGACGAAACACTACCGCATATCGCGAGAAGAAGCAGGGGCTGACCGCGCGTTTTAAGATTCAGAACGTATTCCAAAAATTAATAATTTTTTCTATATCTGTTGTCATTTTTTACTTACAAAATGTCATTAATATAAGCCTATAGTGTTGATACATTTTTTTATTGATTTTTTCTATTTTTTGAATAAACCGGAAAAAAAATTTTCTATTTTTGAAATTATTTCTATTAATTTATTTTGATGTTTTAATGAATTCTAGAAATTCTGAATTTAAGCTAAGGTATCTATTTATCATATTTATTTATTAAGTTAAATATAAATATTTACAATTTCTTTCATTAGATATTTTGTGAAAATTATTTTAATATGGTAGTAATGATTTTTCAAATTACTGTTAAGAAGCTTCCGGAGCGCATTTTTGACTTCTTGCAATTTAGTAGTATGTCGAATATTGAAAAACATGTGGGTTGTTGAGTGTTGAATTTTGAACTATATATTTGTTACTCAGACAACTCCATACAAAACATTTTTGCTTACCACTCGGTTCACATTGCTAAGCAACATTAAAACTCTGTACAAGTTGGTGGTCGTTAACAAAAAGTGAACGCTATTGCTAATGCTATAGTTAACCGGATATCTCAAGGGTCCAACGAGCAACCGAAAGAAAGAATGTGCTCGATTTAGATTTTAAAGTCCTACTTTATCCTATTCTACTCGAAAACTGATTCATTCCTGCCATGAGCTAAACCATATTAAAAATATCTTTCTTAACACCCTATTTTACTATAGACTTGTAATAAAAAATAAATTTCCATTAATAGCTAAATCCTTGAATTTTCCTCCAAAACCCTCCATAAACCACTTCAAGACATAATCACAACTTTACTCTATGTATATTCCTAAAAGTTTTTTTTAAAAATTTTTTAATCTTTATATTAAAGTATTAAAGTCAATAACAGGTCAGACTGATGATTTCACTGATTTCGTCTGCATTAATGTGATTAAACAATATTTGACTTGCTATCATTTGGTATATTAAATAAATTTTATTTTCGTTAGATTTTATTTATTTTGAATTTTAATAAATTTGCCAAATCTTTAATGCATTTTATGTATTGATCAATTTTATTTTTGGGTTTATTTTATTTTATTTTATATATCTTTTTGTTTTTCTAAAGTTTTATCGTGTTTGATTGGTGTCATGTGTTGTATTTTAGTTAACCTGGTGATGGGTTTTTCTTGATTTATAACTGATTGGTTTCAACAATTTCTCAAGGCATTTTGTGTTCTAGCCAAACAGACATAAAAAAAGTAGATTTATATTTTTATCTCAATTTTAATTTTACTAAAAAACTTTCAACAGCTTCAGTTATTCATTTTTTATCTGTTGTAAGTATTCTGCAATGATTTCAATCAGCCCACTAAATTATACAAAACCATCCACAAAAAATTTTAACTTACTTATATTGATGGTTTTCTACGTGTGAAATAGTTGATGCCGTTTGTAGCGATTTTTTGTGTATCAAGATTTTGTGTAAGTATTTTTTTTTTCTCGCGTGAAAATTTTTATTTTCCTATAATGTAAGGACCTATTTAAGGCAATTTTGGCTAGGGCATAAACACAAACATTTATTATTTAAGGTGCACTTTAATGTCCATTTAGGTTCAGTTTAATACCTCTTGGTGTATTGATATTAGTAAAATGCTTAATTAACATTAATTAGAAGCTCATTTAACACCATTTGTTATAAGAAGTATTGTTTCGGTGGACTTAAGCCATCTTGGACCGCACCCGATTCCCATCGTCTCCACGGTGATTAATTAGAAAAATAAGTTTTTAAATAATTTGATTTAAAAAAAATTTAAAAAAGTAAAAAATCCTACGTCGAAAAAATCGAATTTACGGATCCAAGATGATTTAAGTCCACCGAAGCAATACTACAAGGCGTTTATAAAAATAATTAATACTCGAAGTGTTTTTTTTAATATCTAGACTGCCTTGAATGTCTAGACTATCTTGAATATCTTAGTTGGATGATTGGAGATTTTAGTTGGAGTGTTTTGAATACCTTGAGTGCTTGGATGGTTTCAAAATATTCATATTTTCAGATTTTTCCAATGTTCAGGTTTTAAGGATTTTTCAAATTTTTCATATCTAATAATCCGGGGTGTGTCGAGCAACAAGTGAATGGTGAGCAACATTTGAATGATGGGAAACAGACGAATGTCAAGCAACAGGGATTGGTGGGTCGAGAGGTGAATGACGAGGATGGAATTCTATTTAATTATTATTAGTGAAAATATTTCTATTTAATTATTTTTTGAGAAACTATTTCTATAAATCTATTTAATATTGGAATATCTATATCGCTGAATTTTATATCTGTATAATTAGTCCCATAAGTTTTATTTATTTCATCCAAACATTCAATGAATTTTATCCAATGGTTTTAATATGGGAATTTTATTATCCCATCACTTAGGATATATCGCTTGCCATCATAATTATTCAAACTTTTTCTTATATGAAAAAAGAAGAATATTTTATAGAGCAATGGATTATCCACGTTCCTACATCTTTTTGTTTTACTCCTAAAAGACACGGCTTCGCATCTTCATATCCTATGTTAAGTATTGATAATTTTGTGTATTCTTTCACTCTTTTATGAATGATTAAACTAATTTTTTGTAAATCTTTAATGTTTAGGACACACATTTTTGCTTTCAATTCACAAATACCCAGGATTTTCATTCCCATCCCAATCTCATACTTGAAATATCCAAGTTTGGTGTTATGGATATATTCATCAATCTTCCCAATCTTCGCATAATTCAATAATCCCAAGATTATTGAAGCTGTATCTCCAAAATGGATTTTGAAGTTCTAACCGTACACTTTATACATAACATCATAGATAAATTTATACATTACTAGTTTCGATTATTCTATAATCACGAAACAAATATAGTTAACTTTATCAAATTTGATATTATTATTTTTTAAATATACGGCCACACAATCCTCTGAGAAGATTTTAATTCTTTGAAAACCAGCTTTAGCCGCGAGAGCTTTCAACCGGTCTTTAGAATTTACAATCTCTATGATTGTCTATTCCTCACATTCTTGAGAGTCTTTCTAAAATATCCATCATTTAATAATATTAATAAATAATTAAATAAATTTGGCAACGATTTAATTAAAAGATTTTAGAATTTTGTTGAAAAGTTTTAATAATTATTGGGAACGCGTGATATGTGAAGCATTGTTGATAAGGTCATTGGATCCAAAGATTAATGTGCAAAGTGCTGTGACTACGAATATTTTGAATGTTTTTAAATAGTTTACGTGTGTTAAATCATGTTTATGTATTGTTTTTTTAAAAAAAACCTTTTTTAATATTATTAAAATAATTGAATTTTTAAATTACATTATTTTTTAAAAGTTATAATATAAATAAAAATTATAATATTTATAGAAATAAAATTTAAATAATTAAAAGTTATTTGAATATATTTTTTAAATATTTATTTATTACAAAATTAAATTAATAAAAAATAATTTGTTTAAATTAAATGTTAATTCATAATATTTTTAGTTGGTTTTGAGTACCTGAAGATGACAGTCATGCTGTCGAAATATATCGTACGAAAAGTTTTTTATTGGCGTTATCTTTTAATTTAATAATATATATAAAAAATCAAGAAACCTTTTTCCTTCAGCTTTAGCTTCATTCCGTATTTTAATATTAAATTCTGTATACGGTTTGAGCCAATATGATTTCTGATAAATTATTTTCTCATGACCTTTCTCTAGCATCATCCCGTTTTCGAGGTACCAATCTAGCGATTGACCTTCAATCTCATATTTTTCCCATCTTCCTGGGCCTGAATTAACTTTTCGGTTGTTATATATCCATCGTGGTTATTTTCCTTTTGCTACTTGGAATTCCAACTTTCTGGGATCTACAATCTCTTCGGACAATATGAGAAATATCTTTTATTTTATCATGGATATTCTCCGGATATTTTAAACTCACTATGTAAATATATCCTATAGGATGATTTCACTTGGTTCCTTACGAAATTTCATTTCACTTGTTGGTAATTCCTCTATCATATCTGTTGAATACAAAGAATTCGCGTCGAAATAGTATAAAGAATTATCTATATCTTCATCTACTTCAATAAGTCTATTTCCAAGTATTCCAAAAAATCCTCCTCTAACTCCTTCTATTAATAACAGTTGATAAGTATTTTAGTTTTACACCAGTGAATTTCATTCCACTAGCCAAAGTTAATCCCGAGACCGAATAACAATAATAAAGATCAATACTGAAATTATCTAAATAAACATTCCTGAAATTTTCAAAAACATCTGCCAGGAGAAAAACATCCATATTCAGATAATTCATAGTATAATCCTTCTTTGTTTTACATTCCAATAATTCCCAGGATTCTTGAGCGTATTTTTAATCATCAAGAGGAATATTGGATAACTTTAAATGATTATAAAAATCTTTCATGTCCAGTAATTTCGTTTCTTTCATTTTTTCCTCAACGTCTTAAAGATTTCCTAGAAATATATTCTGGTGGGTTTTTGGGTGTTGATAATTATAACTATATGGTTGTTACCCAGACAACCCCATACAAATATTCCTTCGCCTACCACTCGGCACCCGTTGCTAAGCAACGTTGGAACTGTGTTCGAGTGGGTGGGTCGTTCGCAAAAAGTGAGCGCTATTGCTAAGGCTGTAATTGACCGAACGATCCTCGGGTTCAACGAGCTGCCGATAGAAGGCCTGTGCTATCTTTTTTTTTTGGGTCCCTTACTATCAGTGATCTTTGTTAATGCGATTTCCAGGTTGATGTTTGGTCATGAGATTTTTCTGTTATTATTCCCCTCGACGAGGAATCTTTCAGAAGGAGTTGTCGTTAAATGGGCCTATTTTTAGGGATTGCCTCAAGAAATAAACTCGACGGGATGGTAAATTACATTTATTAACCTCTATCACGGTATAATCATTCGTCCTTAGATCGGTAGTCTCTTCCAAGAAAAACATGTCATCTATTCCGATTTTGGGATCAACACTCAAGTCATTTTAGACCTACCTCAAAATTAACTTTTCCGGACGATGTCGGCTGTGCTAGTTGAAGTTATCATACCCTTCTCGCGACTCGTTGGCATTTTGATGATTATGGATAATGATGTGTTGTACATTTTGGTGTTTCATTTGTCCTCGTTTGGATTTGATGTTATTAATTTTAATCATTGGTAATATTTTGTTCGTTAAATTTCGTTATTTTTTAATTCGGTGACCGATAATTGTTATGCAAATTTTTATCAAATTAAAAACCGAATGACTTCCTGATACTTGATTCGTATTGTAAGGCTAAATTCTAGTAGAATATTTACGAGTTTCTCTCGTTAAGTAGTGCGATATTTCTAACCTCGGTTCAGGAATTTTACCTTAGATGTATGTTCAAAAAACTTGGATATAGATACGTCTATGGGGTTTTTTGGTTTTCGAGTTTTTATATTTTCCTTTATTAATTTGGGGTGAATTTTACGTAGTCAATTTTCCACTGGGTTATTATAATTCCTTATATTCTCACGGTAACAATCGAATTAATTAGGATTTAATTATAAGGCGTTGTAAATTTCGTTTGGTTTAATAACCTTTCAATGATTTTAGGCGTTTTCAGTAAAAACGGTGTATTTACAAGTATGGCATTCCGGGTTAATTTTTCCAAGAGCTTGGTTGCAATTTAATCTTTATAATTTAATCTAAATTATTGGCTTTATTTATAAATTTCAGTGAAATCTTTTGCGTATTAGCATAGTATTTTAGTTTTGTAGCCTCTAGTTACGTTCGAGATTATTAATTTGGTTGAGGGTATTCAAACTTCTGGTCATTTTGCGAATTTTATTAATAGGCTTTTATGACTTTTAGTAAAATTCCTATACTTTATCATAGCAACGATTTTATATTGATATTCCCGTCACCTTCCCTTATTTGATCCTAGGCGCACTTGTGTTTATACTATAATTAATGAGTGCCCACTGGACTACTTGATGTTTGAATTTTAGCCGTATGTGAGAATTAAGTTTAGGTCGAGTTTATGAGAAATGAGCGACAGACAAACAGACAAAAGACTATTTCCCCCTCACCCTTTTCCCCTATACGAATTGATATTGACGTTCTCACGCCGGAGCCTTCACGGGCACGAATCGTTGGCGATAATACACGCACTTACACGATTACGATCATGTGTTGGATTTTATTAACTTGCAGTATGTTTGGCTGTGGGCCTGAAAATGTAAAGCATTGATGGAAAAATCTTTCATTCATTTATAGGAATATATATTTGACATTATAGTACATCATGATGGCTTCGAAAAATTTCATGCATAATATATCATAACACACTCTTCCCCACGCCGCAATCCAAGCAGAGCTCATTCGAGGTTGCGAGGATACGACGTGGAGAGAGTATCGAACAATCTCTCACTCACATCAAATGCTGATTGATTCTGATTAAAAAACGATTAACTGGTTAGACGATTCTTACGATCTCAAGTTTATGAAAAACTGATTCTGGTTAAAAACCGAATAAAATTGTGTAAAAATGAATCGGTATATATACCTGTTGTACGACCCTAACCTTTCGTGTTCTTTTTGATTTAGTAAAACAAAATTTGACCTTGGGATTTTCTAGAATATTCTATTCTTAATTTTTATTATTTTGAAATTTTATTTGACAATTTTTCTTTTAAACTTTTAATTGAATTATTTCTAATTCAAATTATTTGATTTTTATTTCATTTTCATGAAATTTCGCATTTTTTGATAAATTGTCAAATTTCGGTCAACTTGTTGGGTTTTCGTGTTATGTTTATGTTTATTTTGTGAGGATCTTGTTGCACTTTGTTATTATTTTAATTTATTTTTGTGTTTATAATTTTATATTTAATTGTTCTCTTTCTCGCATTTTGGTAGGGTTAATTGGTGTTTTAATAGGTTTGAGTTTAAATCTGCATGTTATATTTGCATGTGTGTTACTGATTCATTTAAACATTTACAAGGCCGTCTGTGTTTTGGCCCAACAATTCATAAGGGTAAATACCTTTTCTGGCTGGGAATTTATAATATTTATTGTATATCTTACAATCCTCCGGCTTCAAAAGAGATGTAAGATAATCCAAACCACAAGACATCATTCTGTACGAATCCAAGAATGTAATTGATCCAACAGTGAATGATATGTATTTTTCATCAGTGCTTGTAATTATATTCGAGACAATGGAGGCTAATAGTTAGAAGATCAGATGATTGTCATAATCATTTCTATTATGAAAGTAAACCGGAACGAAGGTATTTTTCCTGGCTTTCAAGTTACATGAGTTATATGTCGCTCCTTTATAATTGTTATCCATCAAGTAATGATCATGGTATATTACTTTATAATCCTCTTTTGTAAATATTTTTCAACAATAATGACAAAAACTAAAGAAATTATGTTCCTGTTGTTGTTAATGAACACCCGCATCTTCTCCGTTTATTAGATTAGGACTGTTATGGGTATTAGAAGTATTGCTATTAAGAAGACTCTTTCGGACCTTAGGTAAAATAAGGAAAATAGGAGCAGTAGGTTTCTCAAGATATTTAAATTCATCTAATGACGGATACAGTTTCTTCCTAACATAACAAGGATTAATAATTTCTTATTCTACTACTTTAACTTCATCATTTTCTATTCTAACTTCATCATCTTCTATTTTATCATTCATTTTAATTAATTTATTTTGATTTTACGATAGATAAATAAACTATCAAGTCTTTAAAATTCTTATTTGAATATGCTGGGTTGGATTATAAATTTCCTATTTCTATATTAATTAATGTTTGCTAGTTTTTTATATACAAATTCTATTAATTTAAAATTCAAAGGTTTTTGATGTATTATCGCAGCTACGTCATATATAATGTATTTTTGCTTATTTCTTTTGTAATGTCGGTGGAAAACCTTAGTTGAGGCAAATCAAGTTGCTTGACATAGTTAGTTGGTGTAGAAACTTATTATATCACTTATTACAAAGACTGGGGTTCATTTGACCCCAATGCACAGACTGAATGTTAAATCTGAACTTATTACTTTACCGCTAATACTTAATTTCAGTAATGATTCAGATATTGAAAATTTATTGTTTTTAAAATGTAAAGTTTTTTGTTTGTTTCCAATCATCGCTCGAATAAATGTTCCTTTTACTCTAAATAATCTTATTCCATTAATCTCAAGTTGCCCTTCAAGATAAAGAAACAGTCTTTATAGTTTAAATCAGAAATATGTTGAGGATACATAAATAATAGAGTAAAATAATTAATAAACATATAAAATGATTGGGGAAACAAGGATAAATAATTAAGATGTGGTTCTGGAGATTAATAAAAAGGGAATGAAAAAGAAATGTCCAATAACGAGAAGGGAATAAGAGAAAATCAATCAAAACAGACAATTAAATAAATGAAGGTCATTTATAATTAACAAGTGCAAATTTAGGAAAACAAAAACAAAAGGAAAATTTGCACGTTATTTCGAAAGCTCTTTCAAGATAAAGGAAGAAATGTTGTTTGGGAAAGGGCACCTCTAAAAAATGATTTATCTGGACAGCTGTCACTGATTATAGAGGCCCAAAAGGAATTAGCGTTAAAAGATATCAGAAATTCTATTCGAAATCAGTAAGTATTATTGGATGGTGGAGTATAAAAAGGAAGCGCAATTGAAATCAACAATACAAAAAAATAAGACAAAAATTGCAGAAGACAAAGAAAGACAAAAAAGAAATTTAAGAGAAATTTGAAACAGAAATTAAGCAAGGCCAAAGCAAAACAAAGCAACAAATCAGAGTTACCGATCTCAGAAAACCCACCACAGTAGTCAAGTGATTGTAAAGCCAATTGATCCGAGAAGTGCTATTCTTCCGGAAGGGTCGTAATAAGCACCAAATTGTGATTGAATGATAATTCTTTGTGTCATTTTAAAGTGGAGATCAAGTGTATTAATCAATAAAGTTTATATCGTTTGGAGTTCGTTACTGTTGTTTAAAAGCACGCTTGGAGTAAAATTGACAATAATTCCTATTCGAATTCACCGACAACCCCAACAAATATATTCATTTCCATCTAATACAGTTGAATTGTTTTTTATTATGAAAGAATTAGGACGGATTAATTGTTGTCCAATAATATAATATTGTTGGGCCAGAACACAAACGGCCTTGTAAATGTTTAAATGAATCGGTAACACACACGCAAATATAACATGCAGATTTAAATTCAAACCTATTAAAACACCAATTAAACCCTATCAAAATATGAGAAACAAGACAATTACATATAAAATAATAAACATAAAAATAAATTAAAATAATAACAAAACGCAACAAGATCCGCACGAAATAAATATAAACATAACACGAAAACCTAACAAATTTGACCGAAATTTGATAATTTAACAAAACATTTGAAATTTCATGAAAATGAAATAAAATTCAAAGAATTTGAATTAGAAATAATTCAACAAAAATTTTAAAAGGAAAATTATCAAATAAAATTGCAAAATAATAAAAATTAAGATTAGAATACACTAGAAAATTCCAAGGTCGATTTTGTTTTACTAAATCAAAAAGAACACGCAAGGTTAGGGCCAAAAAATAGGTATATATACCGATTCATTTTCACATAATTTTAATCGTTTTTGAAAATCATTAAATCAGTTTTTTGAAAATCTATGCAAGTGAGAGTTTTATTTGGAAGCTCTCTCCACGTCGCATCCTCGCAACCTCGATAGAGCTCTGCTTGGGTGTCGGCGTGGGGAGAGTGATATTTTTATGATATTTTATGGATGCTTGGATCGGTAAATTTTTATTATTATTATTTTAATAAATTATTCTTAATACATAAATTGTTTTTATTATTGTCGAAATTTTTCCGGCCCACAGCCAAGGACACATCACAAGTTAGTAAAATCAACATATTATTCGAATTCGTGTAAGTGCGTGGAATATCGCCAATTATTCGTCTCCGTGAAGGTCCGGCGTGCGGAACGCAGGAGCTGGAACGCCAATATTATCCAGTACAGAAGAAAGGAAAAATAAGGAAGCGGTCTTTTGGCTACTTCCTCGTCTCTCGATTTCTTTAAATTCGACCTAAATTATTCTACACACGGCTCAAAATCATCACACGAGCAGTGGCACTCATTAACTATAATATAAACACAATGCACCTAAGGTCAACTAGGGGAAAGGTAACAGGGAACTCAATATGCATATTTTAATGGATTCAAAACGTTATTTTGCCAAGCTAATAAGTCACGATCATACCCTTCCATCATCATAAACTCCTAACTAAAAAATGAGAAGCGAAAAAATAATTAAATAAACGTAACCCTATAACAAGTATAGTAAGGTCCTAACATTATATCGAGAATCAATAAGAGGATTTTGTGTAAACGTAAATTTAATACGGTTGTGGCAAACACTCAGTGATAAAAATTTCTAAGTTGGGGTGGGAAGTAAAAATTACCATAACATAGTCGTTGTAGATTCAAATAAATTCATGAAAAAAACAATAAAGGTTTTTTAAATATAGACTTCATCCCAACTCCTCGATACGGGTCAAAAATAGATTAAATAGAGAAGAAAGAGATAAAAGTTAGTAAATAAAAACTCTCGATGTAGTGTTCTGAACTAGTGCAATTCGATAACTTAAACTCCATAAGGAAAATCTCCAATAAGAAATCAGTCTCTTTAAACATCATCGGCGCCCAAAAATTGTTGGTAAAGAACCCATAATAGCCTATAGTACGATAAATAAATACAGGGCGCGTCAGAGTTTCCATTGTACCTTCCAACGTTAACAAAACAAAATTAAAATTAAATAATGAAGAACCTTAGGCTTGCCCTCACTCGAATAATTCAATCAATAGTAGTCCTCGCGAAAAATGACCAGACGCATAAATAAAAACGAGAAACAAACAGTTTTATTCGAATTTCATAAAAATTCCAGCCCCAGATTTTGATACCAGCATCTGACATCAGGTTCTCCGACAACTAAATTTGAAATATCTGTTGTTGACATCGGCAATAGGTTTGAGTATAGAAAGCCATATTTCACCTTTTCGTTTGAGACAATGGGGTCTTATGATAAAATCCAGAACCACCGATCAGAGATAGACCCTCAAGTAGCACCGCTGCCGAGATAATTGAAAAATTGGTATCCATCAATCTACTTACGAGTAGTTCTCCTCGAATATTCCCTACGTAGAACAGCGAGAGAAGGGACAAAATACTCCACCCTGCATGATAATAAAATCATCTCATTCGCTAAACTCAATACCAAATACCCGTTGAAAAATATGCGTTGGCTAATTAATGCCCTCCAGTAAGGAAAAGCCACGGAGTGATTTTTTCTTTTGATTACTGTCCCCATAGAAACTGAGATCCTGCAATAAACCGAAAAAAATAAAGAAAATTATAATTGACCTAGCCTAATAAAACTTACAATATAGCGTGTTCAGTTCTGTGTGAATTGCACTGTAATCCGGATAAGTCTGAAATTAAGTTAACTGAATAAAAATTAGTGAGAAAAATCGAACCTTACCTTACACAACTGCTACTGACTTCTATCGCTGGCCAATCGATAGGCACAATCACGCACGCCTATTGCCGCATCACCGAACTTGGCATTTATAGGAAATAAATCGATTAATATTGAAGTTGTCCTTCGCACACATTCGATACAGAACAGGGCGTGGTATGTCGCACACCTACAGGCACACACGGACAGTCAGATTACCATAAGAAGAATCCGGCGATGCCAATCATTTAGTAAATTTTGATCTTTTCTAATTCTTTGTGGAATTATGCATCGAACCTTCGACCATGAGGATACTGCTAAGATGACGGGTGAGGAGATAGTTCGTGACCCGAACTCGCCGAATTGGGGTAAATAATATTTGATCTCTTAAAAAATTCAAATTAAAGTATTAAATATCAGTTAACTATTCTCATTAACGCTGTAAAAATTGTGATTTTTTAACCGAATTTGTACGACTTCAATAATGAAAATTTTTTCAACAAATTTTTTGACGAAAATTTAAACTTCAACGTTCAGGGCATGCCATTCAGGAACACATTACGTATGTTCCTATTCCTTCTCGTTACCCATTCACTTCAGCGATTGTTCGCAGAGGCGCTCAAAACCTTTTGGGTTCTTCGTGGAAACTATGCAAGTTGACTAAATTTATAGTTCGGGGTGACAGTTTGATTTATACTGTTTCGAAATTTTTGCGTTTTTTTTAATATATAATTGTTGTTAAAAATAATTTTAATCTTTTAACTATTTATGTTTTAGGTGATTGAATATATATTGTAACTGTTTACGTTTTTAGGTAATCGGATATATTTTATATTTAATGTATAATTGCTAGGAAATCTTTAATCTTTCACCATTTATGTTTTTAGGTGAGTAAGTATATCAAATTAAAGAAATTTGTTTATGGTTGTCAGGATTCTCCGATATCATATTTCAGGAATGTCATAGGAATTTGAATTCTCTTTGATAATTATTAAATTTTGATGGCAACCCCATCTGACCATGTTTTTGTTGTTCAGAAAGATTAGGACCTTTGGTTCGTGTTCCCACGCACATTGCCAACCAGTGGAGGCAAGCCTGGCGCCAAATCGGGCGAGCGAGAGGCGACGAGGAGCCCCAACCAAGAGGACCCCGACAGACCATCTGGCAGTTGCTGGGAATAAACGAGAGACGGTCGATGCCGAACGAACAAATAAGCGGTCAGAATCCGGCCCAGGAAATTCGGGATCATGCCCGTTGCCTCCTCTCACGCCTTGAGGACCATCAACGGCAGGTCGATTTTCACGTGGTCAGGGCCAGACAATACCTGGCCAACGTGGAGGACGACATCGCAGCCGGAAGGATCACAGACTTCTACCCGTGCAGGCCGCCGCCCAGTTCCAGATCAGTACGTAATACAAAACGGCCCGTCTTCGTATGCCCGGCTACTCAGCTGAGGAAGGGGTGAGAAGATTCTTCGAAGAGCCTTGATCCCGCTGATCAGTGGGTTATGGACATTTTAGTCTTGTTTAAATGTCATTGTAATAAATAGTTGTTATTTTAAGAGTTTCATTGTCACTCGTTTCTCAGTGTAGTATTTGCAACCTTTGTTTAAATCAAGCCTATATTCAATAACTCTGGAATTAACAACAAAATTTTATTTTTATTATTCACAGAAATGGAACCCCTACAAATATTACGGACAGAACTGGCGCACACCCAAAAAACCAATAAAAACCTTTATGACCAGATTGTCCAGCTGTCCCGTGAGATCCAGCAAATAAAGGCCCGTGGGTGGATCCAAAGAAAATCAAATCAATACATCAAAGGCTTACCGCAGCCCAAAAGGGATGGGCAGACGAAAAACAGTTGAACCAGAACCTCCGAACGCAGATACGGGGGTTGGAAGTTGCACTATCTGCCTGTCAAGAGAGGGCAGCCGTAACTTATCCCCTCGTCTTCGCCCCGGCTCAATTAGCCTATCGTGAGTCAGTGGCAACTCCAACAACCACAACAACAACAATAGCGAATAGTTATCGGCCTGGACGAAAGGAGCGGGCTAGACGTCGAGCCGCTAGATTATTAAATAAGACCTGACGGAATTATAGAATGTGTTTATTTTGTAAATTAAATATGTTTAGGTTGTAAATTATATCTTTCTTGTTAGTTAAAACGATATCTACGAATATTTGATAAGTATCTAAATCCGCAACCAACCCACTAGAATGTACCATTCGATATGCGGCCGCTTATGTTGTCATTGTCGGATTCCTTCTTGTATTATGATGAACTCCAGCGAATAAATCTACGACATACAGGGACCCAATAATCTAAAGCGAGTACAAGTCTTCTAACGACAGCTCGTTGGCCCAGAGGTCGTCCGAGCAATTACAGCATTATTAATAACGCTCACTTTTTGCGGACGATCCACCCACTCGAACACAGTTCCAACGTTGCTTAGCAACGGGTGCCGAGTGGTAGCAAGAAATATTTATATGGTGTTACCTGGGTAACCACAGTAAGACTAAAACAAACAATAATACCCAGTAACCCACCAATATTCAAGAGCTTTATTACTCTTTCTTTTTTTCTTTTTCATTTTTTTCTTTTTAAATTCATTTATTTCTTATCTAAATTTATTTATTTCTCGAAGAATTTCTTGAATAAATGTTTCCACTCTCTGATTCACTGTTTTTATTCTCTGATTTAGTCCTTCCATATTTTCCTTTATTTCTATGAAATTATTTGATCTGAGGAAATCATGTAATTTATTTTTGAAATAAAAGGAATATCCTTGTTAAATTTTCAAAAATATCTTTGAAGTTTGGAGATCGATTTTAAATTCAATAGGGTTTTCTCGGAACTTTTTTTAACCATATCAAGTATTATTGGAAATTAAACATCAAGCTCATACGCTTCGGGAAGAAAAATTTAAAAGGTTGTAAAATTTAAAAGATTTGAAATCACTCCAGGAGTCTTTATTCTTTCAACTTTAGAAGGACCTATTTTTATCGCGGCATCGTTGAAAAGATTCGAGAACCAATTATGTTCAACTGCAAAATCATCTGCTTCAATAGCTGCACAATTACCAACAGCGGCAACATCAACCTAAAATCCTGTTATCTTGACTTTAAAATATTACAAATATTTAGAGTATTAGAGGATTGATTGATATTGAAATATATTTTTCCTACATTATTAACAGCTTGAACACTTGCAATGGATGGAAATACTTCAAGATTATCTTTTTTTCGAATATCGTGGTTGAATCTCACATGTTTATCAAAATTAAAATATTTTTGGTTATTTTTTGTTTATTTATTCTTGGTTATTCCTCGTAGTACTTATATGATATTTTATCATATTTCTCTTTTGTAATTAATTTCAAATCTAAAAGTTCATTTAGAATAGAATCGGTTTGATGCCACGTATTATTGTGTCCCGCCTTTTTAGCGGCTAGAGGTTTTGTGAGAAATTCAAATAAAACAAATCTGGTATCCAGGTAAATAAGTAATTCCTTTTCCTTCCTTTTCCTTCCTTTTTAATTCCATGTCCATCTTAAAAGCTTGATACTCCAGAGATGAAAACTCTTCTTTCTCTAGCGATAAGAGCTCGATCATGAGCAAGAGCAAAATATTTAAAAGCTGAATAATATTTGAGGTTGTGATTTAGAGCACCAGACATTAATTCCAAAAATTGGTTTTACATCAACCATATCTACAATTAAATTTTCTTTTGTAAAATTATCCTTCATACTTCCAACCCCAAAAGCATTTCCATCAATACAAATTTTTAAACCTGATGTTATTTCATACCTTTTAGGGGTTTCTGGTTTAAAAATATAAAAAATATTGTTTTTAAAGGTAATAATAAGTTTAGTATCCCAACCAATAATTTCCTTCCAATTTTATCTCCTCCCGGAAGAAAAATTTCAACTAATAGTGGTTTGCTTTTTATTATATCATAAGTATTTTTATTTAGATTCAACTCGAAACTTTGTATTTTTGTGGAAAGAGGATTTGTAGAATCTAATACTTGTCTTTGATTCAACAAGAAACTGAATGCTTTAGTTTTTAACAGATATTTTCATTCCATTATTCTTTTGGTTTTAAGACTCTTTAGGATCTGCAATAATTACCATTGAATATTGGTCCATTTTGGTTTCGTTATATTTTACTATATAATTTTGTTCTACATCTAAATAATCATCTGGTGAATTTCCTTGTTTTTTTGTTCAATGTAATTATACCGAGTGCTCCAATGATTTCTGAATTGATTGAATTCAGGTTTTTCCACGAAATTAGAGAATAAATCCGTGTAAATATTATCCCGATTTCGTTTATTCAATTCGAAGAATATAAAGAAATTAGAATTTCCTCGAATCGACCTTTGAGATAAATCAAGATAATTCTGAGAGGTATATGTAACAACAAATCGTGTGTCCTCCACTTTTAAAGTAAGAGTCCATCATTTCTTGGTTTTTATCATTGACACAATCACCAAAGACAATAAGATTCTTTTGGTTTTTATTTAAATCCTCATAAGGTATTTATTGCTAATTGTGACACTGATAGAGGCACTCCGCATATCATTAGTATTAGTAAATGATTCACACAAGTCTGAGATCTTCAGTCTATAGGTATTTTATCTTGATTTTTGAAAATATTGAAAATAATTTTTTAGATAAATTACTTTTGAATCCGTTATATAATAATTAGAATTCCGGTTGATAGATTGTTTTATTGAAATTTATAAGATTATTATAATCTAAATAATTAGGATATAATAACATTTTCAATAACAAAACACTTTTTACACACCCCGAATCTCCAATAATCAACATTCAAAAGGAATTGGGTAAGATGGGATTGTGATTAAATTTCGTTAGATTATTATTCCAAACGGGTAGAATATCAAACATTTATATTAGTTCTCTATTTTTTCTCATGGGAATTTAAGAATATTTCTTTCCCACTAATAATCATTTCAAGCCTATTTTTCATTAACTTCTTTAAATTTTCATTCTCTTCTCTCTCTCCAGCAGCACTCCATAAATATTTTGTGACTACTTTCGATTGGGTTTTATCTAAAACAATGCCTGAGAGTGGAGCGAGCTCCGAACATGTTTGATGAGAATGGGGCTTGATGAATTCAGCTTCTACTTTTCTTTTTGATTCTTTAGCATCTTTACGTACTTGCAATTCCAGCAGCTGTTCCTGCAGCCGCAGTTAAACCACCGAAAATCAAAGGTAATAAAGCCACTAAAAAAGAATTCCTCCATGTTTAGTTTCTAAATTTTTTATTACTTTTATTTTTTCTTTTTTAACAAATGATTTTCCCTTTGAACTTAATGGATTTAGGTTTATTAGAATCAACAATAGATTTTATTTTAAATTGTAAATCATCACCCATTTCAACATATGCATGCGAGCCGTTATTTTCATCATTGAATTTTATTAAATAAGGACTACGACATCGACTTAGTAAAGAAATGACTGCTGCATGCGGAAGAATCAAAACCACTAACTATGCACCTCGCATAGAAAAATTCTCATCAAATAAACAACAACAGATTTTCCATTAAATGATGTATTCTTCCTGAAATTTTGCTTGTAAATTTTATTGTTAATAAAACCTGTATACCTTTATTTATTATTGTTTTACTTACTCAATATATGTGACACATAACATGGATTTAATAAAAAAATATTAATTTGTCCCACTTTGGAACAAGGTTCACCATCCCTGATCTAGAAAATCAATCTAAATTCTATTTCCTCGTTTCGTAGACGTTTTATACATTAGATTTTTAAACATTCTGTTGAATCGCTCGATAGCAGGATTGTGTGATGGACCTTGTGTTCTTTCATCTGGTTGATTGAATGTCAAATAGATTTTAATATCATTTTCTTCTATAAGCTCTTGGAAAAATTTGTTGTAGAATTCTTTACCATATTATCAACGTATAATTTATTAGGGATTCTATTTGGATTTGATTCAAATAAATATTCAAAAGCCTCTTTAATTGTTTCACTTTGTTTATTTACTAATGGAATAGCTCAAGCATATCTGGCGTATAAATCGATAATAGTCAAGATATATCTATAATTTCTATTATTTTTAGCATTTACAGTTTCAATTAAATCTGCAGATCAAATATCCTCTTTATCATAAACTTTACTTTTAAATATTTTTTATTATTTCGATACTCTTTATGAAACTCGTCTGCTAACATCTCATTATTTTTTATTTGTCCACCCAACATTATTTTAACTTTTATTGCTGCTTTAGCAATACCTCTTAAAAATTATTCTCAAAAAGTAGGTTCTGCGATTTCATTAAGATCTTAAATCAGATCAATATCAGCTTTCTATGTTGAACGAATATCTTCTTGATGGCATGCAATGTTGTGTTTCAAAGCCGCTTGATTAACCTATTTATTGGTTCTTCTCCATGTTTGGGATTATCATTTTCATCAAGTCTAATATCTAAACGGGTGTTCGGACAGAGGTATTGAGATTTTTGGAGATGATGTTCTCTAGGGTATTTAGACCATGAGAAATCGGGTAATTTAGAACTTTATTGTTGTAAATCTCCTCCTCGTTGAAAATCTCATCGTTTTTTCAAACTTTTTTTTGTTTTAACACGTTTATATTTATTTTTCTTAACGATGTATTTATCACATAATTTGCAATAATAGTGATTTTGATTCATTGATTTATAACAGAGAAAATTCTATATTACGTCCTCTCAATCTCGACACTTGCCTGTTCCTCGGCATAAGCATAATATTTTCAATGTCAATAAAACTCCAACCATTCAAACATCTAAAAGACGTTCATGACTGTCTAGACATTCAAGACAATCTAGATATTAAAAAAACACTTCGAGTAATAATTATTTTTATAAACACCTTGTAGTATTGTTTCGGTAGACTTAAGTCGTAAAATTAATTTTTTCGGACGTGGGATATTTATTTACTTTTTTTAAAATCATTTAATTTTAAATATTTTTTAAATTAAATTATTTAAAAATTTACTTTGCTAATCAACCACCATGGGAACGATGGGAATCGGGTTGCGGTCCGAGATGGCTTAAGTCCACCGAAACAATAATACTGGTGTAAAATTAACACAAAGATTCAGAAATATTTTTTCAACAATAAATGTAAAATTAAATCGGATTTTAACTAATTTAATATGAATTTAATTTCACAATCATCCTTAAACTTTGAAAAGTTACACCTAACACTTATTTTTTCTTTTTCGGAGAGCTTGATTTCTTGTCAGATTTTTTGTCAGATTTCTTTGATTTATCCGATTTTTTAGATTTTTCAGGTTTTACTTCTTCAACTGGCTCATCAGGATCTATTGGTAACCTATCTTGATCTTTATTCCACAACTGAAAAAGGTTGGAGATTTTTAAAATATGATAATTAATATATATTACTGTAATATTATCTCGCATTAATTGCATAATAATTACGGTGTCTTTATATTTTGGATCATTGAAATCCTCAATTTTTTCAATTGCTCGATTAAAGGTCGTTTCAGTCATTCCAATAGCTTTGTCGACTTCGTTTAAGATTTCTTTATAGAAAACCGCATAATTAAGATATAATGAGAGTCTTGTGGCATTTGTAATTTCTAAATGTCTATCAGCGTGAAACGATGCCTTATCATACGTATCAAGTGCTGTCTTGATCACATTTTCTCTTTCTTCGTCGACTTCGATTTCAGCTTTATATCTATAGTAGTCAGCCATCATCTTGTAATAGAAAACCATAGATTCAGGGCTGGAACTGATCGGAAGTAGATAATCTTGAATCTGTTTCTAAAATAATCATTCAATTCTGCAAACCAATAATTTCCAACTAATTACTATGACTATATTACAAATAGTGCGTATTTCATCTTCTATTTGTGCTCGATACTCCAAAGCTGCTATAGCTTTTTTATCACAACCTTCTGTTTTTGCAATTATAGCAGTTAATACCTGCCATGAAAATCGTTTCGCGAGCATGACTTTTTTAAAAGCACCAAAGTACAGCTCTTTCTCACTCGGTTCTAACTCATTTCCTCTTTCCACTACTCGTTTAATAGCTTCAGACATATCTATAAAACGTTCGGTCTCATTTGCATAAACTGAAAGATTTACCAAATCCTCCCTAGCGGAAATGTGTCGCATATCAATCCAATGTGTATTTAAAGGATCAGTCATTTTTAAAATGTTTCAAAATTAAATTATCAATAAATAATTAATTTAGTTGACTGACAGAATAATATTTGTACAATTTAATTATTATTAATTAAATTAGAAGAAATCACCACTCAAACACAAGTTTCACGATATATTTCGATAGTTTTATTATAATCGTCAGATAAGATAGAATAAAATATAGATTTAATAAACAAATTCGCAAAATTTATTTAAAAAATATTTTCAATTAAATTTAAATAATTAATTATTTTTAAATTAACCTATATTTTTTATTTAATTTTATTAAAAGTTTTTTTAAAAAATATTTCAATCACATGCGTTTTTACTTTGGCAGTGATTTAACAAAAATATAAGATGTTAATTCGTTAACAACAACAATGCACATATACTCAATTTACCACCTTAATTATTTAAAAACATTCAAAACACGTGTTTAAAGTATTTTAGGCATTTATTTTCAGATCAAATTATTTTTCAGCTTATTGATTTCTAACAAAAACTCATAAACTGTAACAGAATTTTCACTTTTCTTTCTAAAATTAATTTGCTAACGTGAAAGCAGAAATCCCAGTAGGAAATTATTATTATTATTATTATTATTATTATTATTATTACTATTATTATTACTATTAATTAAAGTTTTTACATGGATTATTAAAACCGTTAATGCGATCAGAGTTTGAATGTAAGGATAGCTTTGAGTTAGTGTTTTGTATTGCAAAGCTACAAAAACGAAGCACCAACGATGGCATCAATATTTTGGCTAGTTTGGAAAAGAAAATTGCTTCTTTCCAATTTGTTTATAAAAGGTATGTGGATGATATTTTTCTTGTATTTGAAAACCAGAAACATGTAGAACCGTTTTTGCATTTTATGAACAGTTTACATAAAAACATTGTATTCACATGTGAAACGGAGAGAAAATCATCAATTGCGTTTTTAGATTTGTTAATTCAACGCAAAGATAAACAGTATGAGACAGAGATTTATAGAAAACCAACTGATACTGGTCTTTATACTTCTCCAGAAAGCTTTTGTGAATTTAAGTATAAGAGAAATATGGTGAAAGGATTGATTTATCGTTCATGGTCTTTATCTTCTACTTTTGCTAATTCGGTAAAAAGTGTTGATAAATTGGTTGAGTTGTTGATAAAGAATGGATATTCTAAATCATTTTTATTGTTGATGATAAAAGAGACTGTTGATAAATTGATTAAAAATCCTAAGGATCCATGTTTTGGAAAGTCTGAATGTAATTTGTCGGATGGGTGTGAATTGAGTGTTGGTCTGGGTGATGATAAAAATGGATATAAAAAAATTGAGCCTAAATATGTGTTAGTATTGCCGTACTCTGAAGGCTTTACAAATTATAAAAGGAAGTTAAGTAAACAGATAGGAAATTTAGAGTATAAGATCGTCTCTAATTCGTGTAAGGTACGCAATATGTTTATTAATAAATCAAAAACTCCGGTTGGATTGTGTTCTGATCTCGTTTATCAATTTACATGTAATGGGTGTAATGCCACATACATTGGAGAGACTTCCCGTCATCTCTGTACTCGAGTTCTAGAGCATTGTCGATTGAAGGGTTTGACCAATATTAGTGAACACAATAGAGGCTGTAAAAGTGAAATAGGAATGTCTGATTTTAGAATTTTGTTGAGAAGTTTTAATAATTATTGGGAACGCGTGATATGTGAAGCATTGCTGATAAGGTCATTGGATCCAAAGATTAATGTACAAAGTGCTGTGACTACGAATGTTTTGAATGTTTTTAAATAGTTTACGTATGTTAAATCATGTTTGTTTTTTTAATATTATTAAAATAATTGAAAAATTTAAATTACATTAATTTTTTAAAAATTAGAATATAAGTGAAAATTTTAAAATTTTAAATTAATTAAAAGTGAATTGAATATATTTTATAAATATTTATTTATTACAAAATTAAATTAATAAAAAATAATTTGTTTAAATTAAATGTTAATTCATAATATTTTTAGTTAGTTTTGAGTACCTGAAGATGATAGCTATGCTATCGAAATATATCGTACGAAAAGTTTTTTATTGGCGTTATCTTTTAATTAATGTTATAATTATTGTTATTTTATAATTATCATTATCTTTACTATTATCTTTATTATTATCAAATGTTTTGCAAAGATTCGTTCTTATTCCTCGGCTTAAAAAAATAAATTTAGCCGTAATAAATCCTTATTTTACAGTTTTCGACAAAGTATTTTCCTTGAGTCGGAAAATTTTAGCAGCGTACCGCCCTTATTTTACAGTTTTATAAGGATATTATACTAACAATTGAACAACATTCCACTTTTACTTTACTATTTTCGATAAGTATTTTGATTAATTCTGAAAATTTGAGCAGCGTTCCGCCCTTATTTTTTAGTTTTATGATAAATGTTTTAATTATTTCAGAAAATTTGAGCAGCGTTCTGCCCTTATTTTTCGTCACAACTAAATTAATTAATTTAATTCTTAGATATTATTCAAAACATTATTTTTCGTGATTTTAGTCGTTCGGATTAATTTTTTTCCGATGGCTATTCATTTTAACTGTTGCAACGATTTCGCTATTTTTCCCGCTACCCTTTCCCTCTCTTTGTCCTTAAGATCTATGTATGTTCATGTTATATTTAATGAGTGCCCACTGGACTGCTCAGTGTTCGTGATATTTAGCCGAATGTTGTTAAAATATTTATGACGATTTTATCGAAATTAAGAGCAAGGAAGTTGAGCCAAAAGACCCACTTTCAAGCTACTCTCTTTCGCTATTTAATTCAGTGATTTGACGTTTGGGTTCCTGCGTTCTCACGCCGGAACCTTCACGGGCACGACTGTTGGCAGACTTACACCGCACTTACACAGTCGATAATTATATGTAATTTTGCTTTCTTGTTGTATGTTTTGGCTGTGGGCCGAAAAGAAAAAAATAAATTTACCATAGGAGTTGAATAAAAGTCTCGATGCATAAAGATTGTAATGGCTTTAAATTTTTATTTCGCATACTACATTGTCCATAAATTCATTTGGTCAAATACGACAAATGGAATTCATAAAAATCGCCGTGAACAAATCAGTAATTCATCCGGCATTAGTTCGCAAAGTCATAATAAGCATTTCATCAATTCATCTGGCATTAGTCACAAATATCATAATAAGCATTTCATCAATTCATCTAGCATTAGTTCATAATCAATAATCACACGATAGCTGTGAGCCATCGTGCTTAGACATGACACTTACCACGGCTCTCAGCCTGTTGTACACACAAATGAAAAATAAGATTTTAAATCAATACTGAAAAACAAGATTAAAATCTGTCAAAAAACATCAGTATATATACCTATAATCTGACCTTAACCTTGCGTGTTATTTTTATTGCGATTAAACAAAATTCGACTTGAAATTATTTGTGTTATCTAAATTAAATTTTTATTAATTTCTTAATTTAAATTGGCAATTTATTGTTAACATTTTTAATTAAATTTATTCAGCAAAAATTATTTTATTTTTGTTCATTTAATTCATTAATTTTTACTTTTATATAAATGGTCATTTTACGGTCAAATTTTCTTGTTATTATGTTATTTTTTAATGTAGATTTCGTGCGGTTCTTGATGCATTTTACTTTTATGTTTTTGATTTTATATTTATTTATATTCTCTCAGATTTTAAAATGTTTAGTTTGTGTTGTATGTTATATTTTAAGTTATCTTGGTGCTGGGTTTTCGTGCTGTATTACTGATGCATTTAAACAATTCTCAAGGCTATTTTTGTTCTGGCCCAACAATTGTAAAGCACGAATATTGAAAAAGTAAAATAGTATATTGTGTAACGATAAATTGATGAATAATTATGAAGTTAATGCTTAAACAATTGCATTAATTCTTTATGCACAAATGATACTACTGTGGGGTTTGTAGTTTGGTTAACCTTGACCCCAAGCATAAAACCTTTTTTGCCCTCCAATGGTTACCCGTTGCTGAACAACGTTGGTAATACAACCACTTGTTATGAGACCGCCAAAGGTGAGCGCTACGAAAGAACTGCTATGGCATGGCCTCATGATGGGTTCAACGCACTGTTGATAGAAGGTCTGTGTGCGAATTTTGCTTTTTCGATCCCTTCTCGTTGTACTTGACACCCTTAACAATTAAATTTCATCCGAAATACTTATAGCTGCAATCTAACGGATTTAAAATCTATTATTAATAATTAGATGGAAAGATAACAAACGAAACTAAAGCATTAACAATAATCATTTATTGGATTAAGATAATTATAGCTTAGAGCAATCCCTAGCTTGTAATGCTCGACGCTTCGCGCTTTCCGCATTTCCTGTGCGTCGCTGAGCAGGTTTCGCTGGTTTGGCTGCCTCAGTTGCCTCTCTATAGGCCAACTGAGCTGGCACAAAAACAAGTGGGTACGTTATGGCATTGCCCTCTTGGCAAGCCGATAACACGACTTCTAAACTGCGGATTTGTGTTTTCTGTGCCTGGCAGAGCTGCCTTTCTTCGGTCCATCCGCGTTGTGCAGCGGTCACTTTTTGATACAACGCCTTCACTTTTGCAGGCTCCACTCACGTCGCTTTAACTTTCTGGATTTCTCTCGTCATCTGGAGCAACTGCCGATGTAACTCTGAGTTTTCTCTGCGCGATTTTACTAGTTCTCTGCTCAGCATTTTGTATAGGTCCATATCTGTAAATAAAGCAAAAATCATTATTAAAAGGTACATTCTGTTCTGGAGAATTCTCTCATCTATGTCTACGTTAGATTATTATGAAAATCCGATACTAAACTACTGGAATAAATCTACTAGGTATCCTTCTGACCGTACTATAGTGATTACTTTAGTTCCCTATTTTTATTATCAAATAATTTATGAGCAAAGGAATAAAGATAAAATTCAAAATTTCTTTTCACAACACTTTATACCACTTCAAATTTTGGTAGCATACATTTGAGCTCCGTCTTGGTCGCTCACGAGCGTATGGGTGATCTTGTTTCCCCTCTTGGACTTCTGTCATCGTTCCGCGTCTCTTTAGAAAGTATTTTCCTCGGAATACTACATTCATGGGCGTGGATCGCCCTCTAACCTCGAATCGTTGAGTTCAAAGGAGATGTCGTACGAAGGGCATACCTGTCCGAGCTGTGGATCCTTCCTGCAGCAATCTCCGAGTTTACTCTGGCCAGGTGACGTCTAGCCATTTCCACCTGCCAGTTCGTCTGTTTCTGATGCTCCTTGAGGCGAGCCAGAATATATTCAGCGCGGCTTCGGCTTTCTCGAGATTAATTGCAGCTCGGTTCCCTTTTGATCGCGACGTAGGAAAGATCGGCCTCTCCAAAATCCTCCTGATGGCCTGCTCTCGACTCTCTCACGGGAGAAATTGTAAATCCCGCGTCCCACATCGCTTGCCTGCATCTGGCAGCGGAACGTGCTGGGAAACGCATAGTGACTCGGGACACGTCGATCCATGAGTCGTCTGGAAGATAAGTATCATTATCACAGGTCTGTTTATACATTTCCTGAACTAACAAAAGCTAGATTACGCGTTGCACCTAAAATTGTTCATCATTTGGTCTAATGTGTAAGTAAACAGGAGTTTCCAGTAATTGAGTGACGATAATGTGTTAATGAAGTAGAGACTATGCATATTATATTGTCGGTGATAAGTTAGAGAATTGTTCGAACTGGGTCATTTATCATGTGTTCTATTTGACGAAGAGACATTGAGAAAATCGGACTAGCTGAGAACGTCAACTAGTCACGTCATATATTTTACTATTAATTTACTAGATGATGAAATAACGTGTTTCTCAATGTAATTTTCGGCATGAGTTAACTTCTCTATCCTTCGGGCAAAGATTAGTACCGTCCGACGCTAAGCGTTCTTTTATTTAAGATTCTACTGCATTTAGTGTTAGTTGAACTGATGATAACTCTTTGATACAAAACAAAATAAAACTAGAATAAATGAATATTGATTCAATAAAATTTCGGTTTTTATTCCCAACGATTAGTTTCCATAATTTTTGCTCTCCTAAAGTCATGCATTATCTGGTTCGATTTACTGGTTCAATGAATAGTTCATACAAAGTTTGAAAAAACAAGAAACGAGGGTTCATGTTGAATCCTAGTTTGGTCCTTGCTCATATTTGTCACAAAACGAAAATAATAATTAGATGAGAGTAATAACTAAATGTAATGTTTACCTTCTCGTTCACCGATTCTCTCCTCCATGATTACCGCATCTAATTCCTTGTCGCACGGTCTCTTGGTGGAACTTCTCCTCGAATTGGGATAAGCTTTCTGTTCGTTGGCGTACATGCTTATGCTTTTAGTCAACTGTAGAAATAATTGATTGATCTGAAAAGTGGCGAGTTATTTATATGTAACCGCCCACTAGCACACCCAATGATTGGTGTGACTTCCTACACGTACTGACGTGGCTGAAAATTTCGTTTACTGTGATGTGACCGGTGACTGTTGGCGTGTATTAATTATGATGATTTCAGCAACTGGTGACGTAGCAAATCGTTCCTCTCGTATCGATTTATTGGATTTCATTCAGTCTTTTCTTCGTAGCACTTCAACTCTTGCATTTAGCAGTTAGACAATTTCTATGTGCAGTGGGTGTGTATGTTCTACTCAGTACATTTATTACGATTGATTTCTACCCGTTTGCACGACTTATGGAAATTCTATATTAACTACGCCGTTTGTTCACTGTGATCGGGTTATCTACTGGTCTTCTTCGTGCAACTTTGGTAAGTAATTTTCTATATTCGATACGCGATTTATATTATCATATTTCTCTCTAGGCTGTTTATCATCACTGTTTAGTACTATTGCACTCAGTCTGATGTTTACTCATCATATGCCTATTAGCTATGATCCTCCAGCGTTAGATTAAAATGAATGAGCCTATGGTCGAGAATCGAGTGAGTTCCACAAGTGATCTCCTACTGGCTTGCTGTCTGATTTACAATGAATTCACTTTCAACATTTATCGTCCATCAATTATCCTCTAATTACTGATTGTCGTTATTATGATTTTAGCTTGTCTGTCTCATATTATGTTATTATGTTCGAATTATTTTCAGTTGAGTTGATTTCAATATTACGATGTAGGTTTACGCTACTTGGATAATTTTTTATATAAATCCTGTCCAACTGAGATCAATTAATTAATATCAATACTCCTATTGTTAGAGAAACCTTTTTTGAGGATCGAATTGTCAATATCAGGGTATTATGTCTATCTTATCGTCGGTTACTTAGGTAGTACTATCCTATTTAATATCCTTATCTCGAAGGGTTTCAATGTCAAGGGTAACATTCTTAATTTATTTCCTCAGTTTAATTCAAACTAGATTTTTGTTTCCTTACTACAAATATTGTCGATATTAGAATTTGTGTTGAATAATCCGATTTAAGTTCATTACTTTTGTTATTCAATATCTACGTCGCATACCTATTCAATTTAAGTGAGTTTTTGGAGCTACTCATTCGTTTTTTGTTGTACGTCTTTTAGTTATTCAGGGTTACTGATTTCACGTCTTAATCCTGTGAGTTATTTAGTTTCGTTTTAATGTTTATTGCTCATGCAATTATTGATCTATCATTCTAGTTTTAGCTTATTTATTTTATCTAATTTTGGTTTAAATGCTACTATTCATAAAGTTCTTAATTTAGCTAGCTTGGTTTAGGGTTAATCATTTAATTAATTTTTATATAAATATTATAATTAGCAAAGTGCTTAAATTATTTGACGTAACAACGCTTCTCGACTCTTTCCCACACTCCCTTCCTTTATTTGATCTTAGGGTTATTTGTGTCGATATTAGAATATTATGAGTGCCCACTGGACTACTCGGTGTTTATGATTTTAAACCGATATGAATGGTATAGTTTAGGTCGATTTTTTGGGAGGTGAGTGACGATGGAATATTCAAAAGACTACTCCCTCATCGTCCCATTTCCCCCTATAACGGATAGTATTGACGTTTGGGTTCCTGCGTTACTAACGCCGGAACCTTCACGGGCACAAGCTATTGGCGAATGAACCGCACTTACACAGCTTGAATTGGTGTATAGGTTTTGCTTTCTTGCGGTGTTGTGTCGGCTGTTAATTAATTAATCAATTAAAACAGAATTTTTGAAATGAGTCAAATTGCGTCATTGAAAATATATATATTCTGGCATAACATATAATTGGTATATAATTCGTAATTCATCATGATACGCATAACGTTTCCCATACAAGCGTAAGTAGGGCTTACCTTGAAGATGCTCGTACGCTGTATGAAAAAGTTTTCTAGATAGTTCAACAACTGATTTTTGATTCCTCGAAGTTCGGTTAAAACAAAGTTAACACAAGTTAAAATTATGGTTCAGTTAGGTTCAAAACTGGTTAAACGAGTTAAAATTCTGTGAAAATGAATTGGTATATATACCGGTTCTGTGACCCTAACCTTGCTTGTAAATTTTAGTGCAGTAAAACAAAATTTGACCTTGAGATTATCTATGTAATCTAGCTCTAATTTTATTATTTTCATGATTTAATTTGACAATTCATTTCTTTCATTTTTAATTGAATTATTTCCAATTAAAATTATGTGATTTTACTTCTACTTTTCATTAACTGTTCTTTTAAATAAATTGTCAATTTTCGGTCAAATTTCTGTGTTTTCATGTTATTTATGTGTTTATTTCTTGCTAATCCTGTTATTATTTTAATTTATTTTTATGTTTTCGATTTTAATTATTTCTTTCTCGTATTTTAAAACGGTTATTTGATGTTTTATGGGTCTGATTTTAAATCTGTGTGTTATGTTTGCGTGCTATTACCAATTCATTTAAACAAAACTCTGTTCTGGCCCAACACTACACTTTATGTTATATAATAAATACACAATGGCGGGTCTGGTGGAAAAGATAAACAGTCCCCCAATAAAAAAATTATTTTAAACAATACTTTAATTTCATTATTATAAATATACTACTTTTTGACAAATTAAAACACAAAATGACAAAAAAAATTATGTTCCGTAATCATATTCCATAAGCCTTCCTCTCAGCGGCCAAAAATAAATAAATAATAGAGATGTCACAAAAATGATTTTATGACATAAAATACGATTATTATAATTATATTTATTATTTTCAAGGAAAAGACAGTTTAGCTTTCAATTTGTAATAATTTTAAATTTTATTTAGAAGAACTAATTTAAATTAATGAAAATATATTTTTAAAATGTTACAAAATTCTGAAAATAATCTCGTATGAAATAAAATCAAGTTTCAAAATTGTTTAGTTATTTTACAAAACAGATTTACGAATGATCGACATGAAAACTTGAGCATAGGCACTTACAATACAACACAAGACTCTAAACAAATACCGCTTTTCTTTTGTTTCTGCTGTGGAATAGGATTCTTTCCGATGATTGTCAATAGTATAGGAGAGTCAATATCCATGTATACATATCCTTTAGCAATGTCATATATGCGATTCGCGATTTCATCAAACAATCTAAAAATATCTAGAAAAAATAAATTAAGTTTTGTGTATAATTAGTACATTTCTCTTTTGCACGATTATTTTGTGCAGTATAATAATAAATAAGGATGAATAAATAAAAATTTACAACTTTTTGGATCTAATCTTCCACCTTAGTTATCAATATCAGCTAAGATAGTTTCAAATTACACGACATTTTGAAGAATCATTTTACAGTGTATTTTAAGGGACAAGTGTAATTAATATGTGAAATGTATTTGTGAATATTTTTAATTATTTAAGATTTGGTACACTTATCATACATTATGAGATCGTTGAGACAAGAATATGATGGCAAATTATTGCTGGACTTTCCAACACCAACCTTCTGTTACAAGACATAGAAGAAAGTTTTTGAAACTCTTACTTTGCGCTTAAATAATTTCTGAGTTCGTTCCTGTGTTTTATTAAACACATTAATCTTCATCCATCTAAAGTTGGATATAATCTGTTAAAATTGGTAAATTTTTGTAGGAGAGAGAAGAATTATTGAAATTTTGTTTTCGTTATGTGGATAAAGACATATTTTTCTCAAAAGATAGAGCTAATAAAACACCAACTGCCGGAAAAGGATTCAGAGCATTAAAATTATCCAAAAGTCACTCAAAAAACCTCAGTAATAAAAATTGTATTTCCCAATGAAATATAATCATCATATAAATACAATTGCTTACTTTCTCCTGTTAATGCTGAAGTTTCAAAAAACCTTTGGCTCAATTTTTTAGCATATGCTTCTCCTTCTTTATAGGACACTTTCCTTTGATGAGCAAGGTCCAGCTTGTTACCAACGAGAAAGAAACCTAATATTTTGAGTAAAATAAAATTCGATTTCTTTGATAAATTAATAAAGTTAACACGTTCATAGATAGAGATTGCACTTGTCGCCAATTAGACTATGATGTGTTTGGACTGCATTTACAGACATTTTTATAGGTATGAATACGATTTTATATGAAGACAAACAATTTTAGCGAAAACTTGAAAATGATAAAATATTTTAATTATCACGTTAGATGTTTTATTTTTATTTGAAAATATATATTAAAAACAAAAAAATCTTTTTTACATTGAAATTTGTCAACAAATATATCGACTTTTAAAATTTCTAAAGACAAGCATTTTTTGTAATAAAAGGTGATTATATTGTTTTAGGTATCAGGACATTCCCCCCGGAACTTTTACCCCCAGTCATTTCCTCATTGTCTTACCCCATTAACATACCAAAAAAGTCACCAAGCGCCATTTTCCCGCCTATTTATAATTGTAATTATATGTAATATTAAAGTTCAAGCTTGCACGTAATAATTCAGATGCTTGTAAGAAATTCAATTTATTATACATCAAATTTTAATCAGATAAAACTTCTATAATATAAAATTTTGCAAAACTAAACTAAATGAGTCAGAAATCATGCGGTGTAAAATGAAAGAATCTATGTTTTTAAGAGTAATTTTAAAAATGTTATTCTTATTTCGTAAAGATATAAGATCATTATTCGAGCTCTTAAATATTACTTTAATATATACAATTTAACTTGAAAAAGGTTGTTCCGAAAATTCGTGAATACATTAAATAAATCTGATTCATAGTCAAATTTTGTAGAAAATAATTTTATTTTATCAATATTTTTTCAGGAAGATAGGATTTTTTGGAAATATTTCGGATAAGAATATTTGGAAGGTTTTAAAAATGTTAAGTTTTCTGTCAAAAAATCATTAGTCAATTCTAGTCATCTCTGCACATGGGTTCAGAAACAACCAATTAAAAGGCGCGAGTAATTTTATTGAGCATAGAACCCCTTATTTAAAAGATATAAAAATTTTATATAAAAACTTTAATAATAAGTGAGAAAGAATATTATGTGAGTCATTGGTGATTAAATCACAAATCCTTACAATTAACATTTAATAACCAACGAATTTATTGTGACTAAATCAATAAACAATAACTATTACATCATTTTTGTTTCCGTATATAGCATTTAACAAAGGAGTTGAAATTCGGAATATTATACTCCGGAGTTAGGTTAATTAAAATAAATATAAATTAATAATATTTATTTTAATAAACATCTTCTGGACGGTAAAATCTAAAGAATATGGTTCTAAATCAAAGCATCAGAAGGATGGCTATCGGGATTTAAAAAGAGATATAATATTTCAGTAAAATGTTTGTGGGGAGAAAGAAGAATTATTCCGGCTGAAGAATTGATGAATCTAAATATTTACACGAGGAAAAAAATAAATGAATATCAAAAACCCGTTATTTTTAACTACGATGAAACGGGGTTGGTTTTTAAAAACTCACAATCAACGACTATCATTCCAAAATGAACATGCATCTGGTAAATTTTCGAAGGAAAGACAGACAATATTATTTTGTTGTAGCTCAACCACCTTTAATTATTTGTAAATCAAAAACACCAGGGGGGTTTTCAAAATCTAAAGTAGACAATTTAAAAAGCTTTATTCAATATGATTATTCTAAAAAAGCATGAATGACACTTTCATTATTTGATAAATGTTTTAGCGATTTAAATGTGTATTTCAGAAATTTAGACCGAAAAATCGTGTTGCATTCGGATCATGCACCCGTGCATATTATATCAAAATAATATTCAAATGTCGAATTATTCTATTTTCCGCCAAACACAACTTCGCTGATTCATACACTCGATAGAGGGATTAAAAGGCTTTCAAATACACTTATAGAAGATTTCTAAATCAAAGAATACTCTTTTATATGAATGATCCAAACAATATCCATTTAAATTATGGGGATCTGCAGAATAAATTCACAATTTACGACTCCATGTTTTTCACTATTAGAGATTGGAATTGTATTTCAAAAGAAACAATTATAAATTGTTTCAAAAATTCATTCAAAAATGTAAAACTGTTAAATATAGGGTTTTTCACTTATAAAAAAACTATTGTTTTAAACAGACTTCTTGCCGGATAAAAAATTTCAACTGTATTAACAAAAACATTTTCATTTAAACCTCATTTTACATATAAATAAACCAACTAAGCAAGATAACAGTCCCAAATATCATCAAAACTTTTTTTGTTCAGAACTGCTCTTTTCTTACCACTTTTAAAGCATATTACCTCACATCCCTAAAAGACCCACTACAATCTTCAGCAAAAACAGTAGAACATCCAGTAAAAAGGAATTCTCAAGCTCTTGAGTCATATTCGAGTTTCTTGTTTTTATGTAGCCTTTCCATTTTGCAAAGAATTCTTCAATGGCATTAAGATGGGGGGTGTATGGAGGAAGTAGTAAAAAATGATTCCTGCAACTTTGTCGATAGAATTATCCATTAATATTGTATAATTCTGTCTATAGAGAGATGACATTTTGTACATCAGCTATCCCAGGAACACAGCATTTGAGTTTTCATTTTAAGCAGAATACGATGTATTGCTGCAGTCTTAGTAATCGCAGCTGAAACGGAATTTTTTTTCTCCTTATAGCTCTAACCACACTCGCTTCTCTCATAATTGCATCTCCTCGAGCTACTAACCCCAAATTCATCGAGAAATATAACCTTATCTTCACTTAATAGAAGATAGGAATTTGCATAATTAAAGCTCTCTTTGATAACTTTCACAGAATTCCGGACTTCTGGCATCAGATCTACTCTTTTAAGTGTGTAACTGAAATTTGCTATTACACTAAAAATTGTGGTCTCTGACACGCTTATATTCTTTTCGGTCGAAATAAAATCTTTCAAAGCGCGTAATATCATTGAACAATCACGTGAAATTTTTTCTTTAATAAATTTTTCGAGATGGTGTTAGTTTTTTTGTCCTTAGAGCTCTAATCTTCTTAGCATGCATTTAATACATGTAAAGAATACATTGTATTCTTTCCGTTTTTTTAAGTGTTAATTACGCTGCGTGGTGCTTCATATTTGATATCTAAATCGGTACTTATTTGCATTGGCGATTTTCCAGCTTCATGTTTTGTGATAATCTTGCTTCTAATCTCATGTGATAGTTGTCTTTTACGTGCGGTAGATATACACAACGGCTAACCATGGTTTTAATTATTCTTTAAATGCTAGTTTTTTTTATTTGAAATAATAGTTTTTATAAATTAAAAATCCTGTAAATTTGATGTTTTGAGTTGTAGTGATAATTTTGAATCAATAGCATACGACACTAATGCAACTTTTGATGACGACCACCAACTTATTGAAAATATTTTTACAAATTCAAGTGATATGAAAGATTTTGAAAACACGGATGATGAAAAATCGGATAATATAGAAATTGAAAGATCTATTTCATTGAACGAAGCAATTATTGAAAAGACCTGGAGAAATATTATTTTGCAAATATACCAGAAAATATGAAAACAATTTGGACTATTAAAGATGAACTACAGAGATTTATGAAGAAAAAAGCATTAAAAAATCTCGCTGTTAAAATAAATAAAACAGATTTACTCATTGTTTTTCATTTTTATGTTTGTGTGTTCATATTTTGTTTAAAATGAACAAATTATCATTGCAGCTTATGCGCGTGTCCAAAATATAGAGTTGACTATATTATTTATTTTAGACATTTTATATTTTAACAATAATAACATATTTTAAATAATAATTTATTATGATTCGTGGTTCTTTGATGGAAGGATATCTTTAATATAACCTTTTGATTCTAAATATGTTCTAATTGTTATTTGACAAATCATAAAAACTAGAAGTCGGTATTTTGAAGTGATTGCTGGATGTTTGCTTTTTATATGTATTGTTTCTTAATGTTTGAGATTTTTGACATCGCTCATGTGCTCATGGAGCAAATGCTTAAAGTATGAGCATGAGGGTGTGAGCGTGTGCTCTAAAATTTAAGAATAACCATTTGCTCACACTGACGAGTACATGGTCATGAACATGTGGTTCCCAATAGCAGTAAGGTACCCTCTCACACACATGTACGCATACAGACAGATGCTGATTGGTTACTTAAGAGTTTTCTAAGATACGTGGGTTTGTAAGTTATTTCTGTAATTTTCTGATCATTCTATTTATTATGGCCAATATCAGTGAAGACGACATGATAATTTTCGTGTCTTTATTGAGCAAACACGCATCAGTCTTAGCTAAGTCTCAGTTGCCTGATGTAAAAGTACAAAAAGCTGCTGCTTTAAAAGGTCTGTATGATGAGTATTCTGCATCTACAGGAAAGCCGACGGACACTAAACAAGCATTGAAAAAGTTGAACAATATCAAGACTCGCATGAAGCGAAATTCTGACGTTAATCGCGCTGGGAATAAGCCAATTAAAGTGCAACCACGGGAAGCGCAGTTACTGGATTTGCTAAAGGCAGAAGAAAATCCAGTATTTGCTTGTGTTCCTGGTAATTCAGAAGTTAACGGTTTATATAAAAGCCTTTATGACTACCTTTTAATAGCAGGTGGCCTTTCTACTGGAATCACACAACCATCCTCATACCCATCCTCCAACCAAGTTCGAGGAGATAAAAACTATAATCTGTGTTTATCCTTGATGGCCGAAGAAAGCGATGAAGCAAACAACCCGAGCAACGCAGAGCTTCAACATCTAGTCCTTTTATTTTGGAATGTAGCTCGAGTGTCTAATGAGTAGATTAAATCAAACGAGCATTTTTAGCAAGAGAATATTTTAACTGTTCTAAATTTTCTCATCATTCTGGATTTTTTCAGTTCATTCCAAACGATACTGCACCCAGTGCAATGCATTCTTTTTACATTTCCTCTACAGTTATTACGGAAATCTGTTTTCTTTGCTTATTTTGGTTGGGATTGTAGAAAGACGTTAGAGTTTTGCGTGTAATTATTTCGGATGTTTCCCTTGTTTGACTTATTGAAATATGACTATTTCTTTATGTATACTTTCCATGAACGATAAAGATTTTGGAGTAAACATATTTGAATTCGTAGTTGATTTGCATTGTCCTCATCGTCTCCAATAAATGGAATAATCAGTTCTTCCATAACGTTATCCGAAAAGTCAGCATCATTCAAACACTTAGCTACATTATGCAACACAAAACAGGCAACAATGCAAGTTGATACCCTTTGTAATTTCAAAGGAACTCCATAACGAAGCACTGAAAATCACCTTTTCAGTTGTCCGAATACTTTTTCAATGACAATGCATGTGTTCGATTGTAAGGTTTCTGAATATCACTTACAGGTTGTTTGAATGGTGTCATGATGAGGGGTGTCAATTTATATCCCTCGTATGCCAGGAGTGGCGGTATATATCAGAATTTTTAAAGACACGATTATCAAGTACTGACCCAGGCTAGCAGGCATCGACGTTAGTAAATATACATTGTTATTTACAAGTGGCCTGAAAAACAAGTTCAGACATTTAACAATAAATATAAAGGTTTCAACAGTTTCAACTTACCTGGACATTTAAAGAAGGAAACCCTTTCCTGTTGATATACTCATCACCATGCACTCCACTTGGTTTTTCGATTCTCACATGCTACAGCCTAATGCACCGATGGTTGCATGAAATCCCAAGCAGCAGCCCACTTTGCTTTATCTTGATAGATTCATGATGTTTATGTGCCACCTTTTTCAGAGTGCTTGTAACCGTTTTTGATACAGTCGATTGAGTCACTCCGTAATCATGAGCAACTCCTTGCTGAAAGCCCGGATCTGTACAATATCGCAGAGTGATTTCCATTTTCTTCACGGATGACAGAGGTCCACCACGAGTTTCAAATGAACCATCCAAAAATGTATAGGACAACCAGATTACATGATCACGGGTAAATCGGTGTAATTTTTTGTTATCCTCATCACTTTTCACATCAATAGTTGTGCGCAAAGCATAAAATTTTAATAAATGAGGTTGCTCCTGACAAACATCAAGTTTAAAGAGCATATGCTCAAAAATCAGAGCATGCAGAGAAAATGCCCATGAGGAAGTACTCTGTGCATTTGCTCCTGAGCATAAGCTCATTTTTATTCATAAATCACAAAACATATGATTCAAATTTATTGAGTATGAGGACATGCTAAACTTTATTCATACGGCCCATTGGCTATAATTATTACCTAAACCTTAAAAAAAATAAACATACCTTAAAAATTTGCACTTCTTTATATTCCCCATTTTTCTTTATTAATAAAACTTAGTGAAAACATTATAAATTATATTGAAGACTTAAATATTATTATTATTGTTATTATTATTATTGTTATTATTATTATTATTATTATTATTATTATTATTATTATTATTATTATTATTATTATTATTATTATTATTATTATTATTATTATTATTATTATTATTATTATTATTATTATTATTACTTAAATCTTTTGGCACTTCTTCAATAACTCTTTCTACCCATTTATCCAAACCTTTAAAACTTTCTCTATTAGTGATGTCGTAAACTATTATAACAATACAGGATCCACGGTAAAAGTTTTTCATATTCTATAACATAAATAAATAAATGATTAAAACAATATCGATCTAATTAAATATTTTACGTATAATTATGAATAGTAAATCGATAATTATTATAAACAAATATTGGGTAATCATTTCAATTTTAGAAGTGCAAAGTCCGTAAGAACGAGAGTATCGTGTGTACTGGATTGACCAAGTCAATACGAAATCATATATGAATTAAATATATGTTAAATTGAATAGTGATTTATTCAAGGTAAAAAAGAATAATAAAGTAAAGTTTAAGAAACCCTGAAAACATCCCTAAGATTAATATAAAATAAATTTGGCATTTATTTTTGACTTTATGTAATTCATATAAAATTATTAATTTTTTTTTGTTACTAGCTTTTTGTACTTTAAAAATATATTTTTTTCTTATAATGAACTAAATGCACATTTATTTGTTTATATAAACAAGATATGATCAAGGCTCTGAAATTGGTATCTTTTGGTTCAGGCTTATTAAAAAAATCAGTAATTTCATTTCAGTCGGGTTTGTAGTTAAGAAAAATTAAAAAGAAAAACAATTTTCGAATTTATTATTATAATTTAATTTTATACGGATAGTACTAAACCTTGGCGGTTAGACTCCTGCGCTGATGTAACAAAACCAACTTTAAAGCAGTGAAAGAGTTTTCAATATTTACTATACTTACATTTTTGAGGTAACGGAAATTTAATAAACTGTTATGAGCACGAACGATAACTCGGTTAAGTTTGGAATTCAGATTTCATTAAAAGGTTAAAATCTGAAGGAGTACGCGAATGCGTTTGGTTCAAAACGAAATCTATAACTTTATAGCATTGACCAAAATATAGTTATGTGTCACAACAAACATGGAAACATATTGCTTCTTTAGTGGGATATAATCAACATATAGTTGAATGAAAATAACAATTGGTTTTAATTTATAAGAATTTTAGAAACTTAAATTAACTAATAGTTCTTTTTCATAGTTCTCTTTCATAGTTCTCTTAAACAGAATCGGAATAATTTTTTACTAACCCTTTGAACTATAATGAAGCAAAATGTTCTGAAGATCAGCATCCCATAACTGATTAGGGACTTGCAAATGTCATCATGAAAAGGCTACTTAAATAAACGCGGTTTTCAAGAACAAGTAACCTCCATTACTGATGCATTGCAAGTGTATTTGTCTCACCTTAAAACTTACATAATGGTAACATGGAAAAGAAATTGACTGACTACTTAATACCAGTGAAAACGTTTAAATATTATAGATATCATGAAATTTTAATAACAGGATGTCAGGAAAAGAATTCCATAGGAAGCCTTCATTATAATTATCTGCATAAATATCGACAATAAATGCATAATTGGTTTAGACATGTAAGATATGATTGTCGGGTCACGTTCCGGATAATGGAAATGGTGTAACACATTATGAAAGTTTTTGAAGGTTATGCGTTGCCTCATGCAATTTGCAGGATGGATCTTTCTGGCCAGAGATTTGTCAGATTATTTGATGAACATCCTGAACCAACGAGGGTACATTTTCACAACAATAAATAAGAAACGAAAAAGAAATCAACACAAAGTGTTAATAATTTTCTGATTATCTTAAAGTGGTAATTGGGGGAGTAAATTACTATAGATTTTGCATCTTACCAAAAAACGTTGCTCATCACTATTATATCATAATAGAATAAATTGTCCTGTTTGAGCCAATAGTTAGTGTGCGTACTTGTCAATTCGTGGATTAGTAATGACCACCGGAAATGATACGTTATTGAGGCAAGGCAGTAACTTATCAACTTTGATCATATCCAAGAGTTTCACTTTCTCCTGGATGGTATGGATCTTCTTCCAGTGGTTTGTTTTTTCATCAGAAGACATACTAAAAGTAGCACGTTAAGCATCCATCGTGGGGCTTTAGATAAAAGTTTTCGGAAATCATAAACACTTACAATTTTTTTTTAATTTGAAAAAAATTATGTATTTAGTTAAATAGTTAAATCAGGGCCTATATATATATATATATATATATATATATATATATATTCCCTGATTTAACTATTTTGCGCCATAGGAAAATTTTTGTAAATTGCCCCTTAAAAAATTAATTTATTTATATGAAATTAAACTAATATCTTTCTTTTTTTAAATTAATTTTTTATTAAAATTTTATTCTTAATTTCAATTGAATACAGTCATACAAAACTTATTTTTGTTGGGTTATTATTATTGAAAGTCGGTTCCCTCTGACTCCTCGTGTCCTTTTTGAATCAAATAAGCAAACCCAACACAGAATAAATTTATTTGCACTTTATCACAGTTACAACTCAATCCGTCTTATTTCAATGTTTGTAATCACATTTTCACTAATTAATTTGCACCTTTTAACCACCGTATGACTCTGATTATCTTAGGGTAGGTTGTCCAAGGGAGAACCACCCTTTCTGATAGATAACTTTGACTTTACTTGAATTTAGATTCCTCTACTAACCTAGTTACTGCTCGTTCATGTCGATCAACTCTAGTTAATAATGTCTGCTCTTTCGTGTCTGGTTAATAATGACTGTCCTTTCGTGTTTTTCCCTCTTTCTTTTATACTCCTGCTCAGACTGTTTTCCGACGACTGTCAACAACATTTTCTACATTATTAAATTATTAATAATAATTACTTTCCAGACCGACATTTGTCAAGAATGTTTGGTCCATTACTAAATTACTAATTACGAAATAATTACCTCTCCGTAACTCAGTGGCGCCCATTTAATGTTGTTTAGGCCAATTTACCCTGCTATATTATTCCGTCTATACGCCGGGTTTTCCTCATCTCTCGGGTTTTCCTCATCTGTCGGATTTTTTACATCTCTCGGGTTTCCCATTGCCTCGGGCTTCCCATTGACTCGGGCTTCCCATTAGTAATTAATTTTTCTTAATTAATTTCCTTTTTTATCTTATATTATTTTCTAGGGACCCCTCACTAAATTTTTATTATTATTTCTGGACTCGTCTCTCAATTTGGCGTTCAACCATACCAATTTCCCCCGATCAATATTACTTTCGAATTTTTATAAATTTTTTAATTAATATTGCACTTTTATCCTTTTGGTGTTTTATCGATTTTACTGTGCCTTTCCGTGATACCCCAACATTTTCTTGTTTTTGAAAAATATTAAAAAAAATATTTTTTTATAAATTTAAAAATAAAATACTCAACTGAGAATCAACGATTGTTTTTGAATAATTTTTCAAAAACAAGAAAATAATTTTTGTATGACTGTATTCAATTGAAATTAAGAATAAAATTTTAATAAAAAAATTAATTTAAAAAAAGAAAGATATTAGTTTAATTTCATATAAATAAATAAATTTTTTAAGGGGCAATTTACAAAAAATTGCCTATGGCGCAAAATAGTTAAATCAGGGCATATATATATATATATATATATATTTATAGGCCCTGATTTAACTATTTAACTAAATACGTAATTTTTTTCAAATTAATAAAATTGTAAGTGTTTACGATTTCCGAAAACTTCTATCTAAGCCCCACAATGGATGCTTAAAGTGCTACTTTTCCTATGTCTTCTGATGAAAAAACAAACCACTGGAAAAAGATCCATACCATCCAGGAGAAAGTGAAACTCTTGGATATGATCAAAGTTTGTAAGAAATCGTAGTTGTTATCAGCCATTAGGACGTAAATGAGTTCATCATTCGATCCATCCGCAAAGAATAAAAGAACATCAGTGCTATGGCTATAGTCTTTTTCAAGAAAGCAAAACGCGTCATGATAAATCGTAATAGGTTCATAGTAACAACGAAGTCTTCCACAGCCGTTTGGATCAGTGATAGCCACAAGAAAAATATTCTGTTTGATTCGCTAATAATCTGGGAGAAGGCAATGTAGGTCTTCAAGCGCTTTGTGGTGGATTAATCTCAACCAGGACACTCATATCCAACGTTGATGTATTTCAATGCGAGCAAGGTTTGGTTCGAGAGGTTTCTGAAGAGGTATAATCTGAAGAATCCCGTTTTATCATTATGTGTGGAAATGTCGAGGAATATTTGCTCAAGACTGCAGAACAATAAAATAGAAAAACTTAATAAAAAATAATTAAATGATTGCATAAATGCTGAATGAATTATTTTCGCAGAGGCTATTAATATATGATAAAATATCATCTCATGACTTATGCATTATTTCGTAGCAACCTTTAACTCGCTAAAATCAAGTAAATAAATACACAAAATAAAATCATACGTCTGTAAATCTGTCGGTACCAGCTGTATCCCAAACGTCGATTTGAATGCGTTCTTTCTCTATACAGCTAATATAAATGTTATAATTGATTCAAATTTTGGAAATAAAATTTTTAAAAAACTTCAAAATTTTATCCAAATATTTAAAATTTATTTCCAATATAATAGTTAAAATACACTAAGACAGCGCTTAACGCGGGGTATACGTTTCATCAAAGTATAGTGTTATACGAAACAGAATTAAACGGGGTTTTACTGTATTACTTACAATAACTACAAATGTTTGAAACATTAAAAATAAGTTTGTGTAACACCGCAGGGAAGAACCAATGCAGATAAACTACTTTGGATTTCATGAAAGCCCACTATTCAAATAAAACCGCGTTAAATTGAAAAAGCGCTAAGCGGACCAGCGTTAACCGGGGTCTTACTATACTATAATTTGTGAATAAAAATTGTCGGATTGTTTCAAACGTGACTCTTCTGTGTATCATTTTTTCACGTTCTACTTTTAAAAATAAAACTTCTCTGATAAAAACAAAAAAAAATTTTTAAATTTTTCCTTAAGAAAAAATTTGAATTTTTGAAACCATTATAATTTTAATCATTTAATTTTAAACTTTAATAAATATAGATTATGCACAATAATGCTATCAATTAAATGTATAGTTATTTGACATGTTTTCATAAACATCTACAATTATTTGATTTTATAACCCTTGAACATGAATGTCTCAACTGCTGTAAATTTATAATATTGCAACATTAACCGAAAACCAAATTTTTAGTTTTTGGGGAGGCTACTGTAACTAAAAGAAGGCCTACAAACGATTTATGAAATACGATTTTGAAAATACAGCCTTATATGATAAAAGTCAATGTGTGAATGTATAAATGGATCAGGGCCGGCCTTAGCCTTATTGGCGCCTTCAAAAACTGAAACATTGCTTTTTATTTTTTATGTATTATTTTTTAGTATAAAAACACATTAATTATGTCAGTTTTCAGACAGAATATATATAATATTTATATACCAGAGCTTCTTAAACTTTTGTAATTCACGACCCCATTTATGATTGCCAGTTTCTTGACGACCCCATACAAATATAAAAGAAAAATAAATTTATATTTTTTTAAAATTCCTATAACATCTTCTAATTCATAGTAAATGTTATTCAAGTTATTACAATACTCTTAATAGAAATGCAGGTACAAACAATCTTTCCGAACTAGAAGATTTTATGATATATTTATCTACGATAATTGTTATTTTATCTTTATAACAATAATTTTACAAGTTAAAAAACATTTTCTGTTAAATTGTATTTTTATCTCTCGCGACACCAGAATTTTGCCACGTGACCCCAAATGGGGTCGCGACCCATGGTTTAAGAAGCCCTGTTATATACCAACATCAAAGATTATAATAATAGCATAAAACACATTCAACCTGAATAAAACACAACAATAATACAAAATAACTTTAATAACTACTGGAAATCAGGTTTTCGAGCTTTTTAATCGGCGAAATCTTTTATTAAAACTGAAAAGTCAATATTTTGGACGATGTTATTTTTAATGTATAAAGTACCTAAACTGGAAAGTCTGTCTTGTGATATTGTAGACCTTAAATATGTCTTAATTAATTTCAGTTTTGAAAAACTCCTTTCTCAACTTGCGACTGTCACAGGAATTTTTAGTAAAATTCTCATGGTAATCCAGACATTCAGATATAACTCTTGGATTTTATGCTGATTTATAAAATTTAACACGACATGCGGAGTAATTTTATTCTTAACCGTACTTGAAATGAAAGTTTTAATACTTATTAGCTCATCAAAAAGTAGAATATGTCAGATTTAAAATTCACTGTGAGTTTGATTTGGAGGGCGGTACACAATTCAAGAAGTTCTCTTCTTTCAGGCATAGTATCTATATTAAACAAAAAACCCCAGGTTTTCGAATATCAATCTAACTTTACAATGCTTTATTTCATTGACCTTAGAGATGTATACACCAGTGAATTGAAGAATTCAACTTCTAAATTCTGCTCAGGACAAACCATGGGCTCATCTTGTGCAATTTCATCAAAGCGACATATCACTCGGTGTACCCGTCTTATTGGTTTAAATATCGGTTCAATCTTTACTTCGTCTGCTAAATCTTTTGCTGTTATAATGGCTTCCTTAAAGCCGCTTTTTCTATACTCTTTTAAGAATGAAAAGCATTTCCTTAGCATTTCTGCGCATTCCGAGATGTCTATGTCTTTTGCCTGAAGTTTTTTACTAACAACAGTGATATGAAAAAAAAATCGTACCAAACAATTAATGATACAAGAAAACTGAAATCTTGCAATTTGTTCTGCTAGTGTGATTGCTTCCTGTGATGTATCATGATCATAACCATCATTGTCAGACAAAGTAATTAAAGCATCATGAACGCCAATGACTTGATATCAAAATGCTTTTACACTATTTATTTTTGCCTCAGTTTCTTCAAGTAAAATATATGTACTGATTAGTTAGAATTTTCCATCGATTGACAGAAGCATAGTGTAAACAATCTTTGTGTAATGCCAAAAAACGTTACTAATTTTACAGAAGACTGCGCAAAGTCACATAAAACAAGATTTAAGCTGTGACTTCCACAGGGAACATACATAGCCAAGGGATTTATATTTAAGATCCGTTTTTGCGCACCAATATTCTTTTCTTTTATATTTGACCCATTTTCATAACCTTGACCTCTACAATTACTGAGTTCATGTCCAGCTTAGTTATCGTCTCAATCAAAATTGCTGGAATTCCACTACCAGTGGAATTATTAACGGGAACGAACACCACAAACCATTATTTATCATCTGATAAATCAATAAATCGAATTGTAAGCGAAAATTGTTCTTTTTGAGAACTATCTGGAGTGCAATCAGCGATGATAGAGTAATAAATGGCTTTAAAGACCCTATTTCGAATTACATCATTCACCTTTGGTGCCTTCGGTCAGCCCTCCTCTTGTCAATAAATCATTCGGAGGTAACCATATAGATTCAAAATCTTTAGATCTTGTTTGTTTCTAATGGCACTGCCTTTGGTCATAAAAAAATAATATCTTCAAACTGCAACAGTAATTTTCGTGTAATTAAGAATGTTTAGTTTTCAAAATATTCTAAAAATTGACTTTATTAACTTTTGGGTTGCCTTACTTATTATTAATTTAAATTTCAAAGAGATTATATTTCCCAAACGTATTTATTTCTATTGGGATACTAATTTAAATAAGAGCATTATTTGATAACATTGTTAGGACCGTGAATTACCATTTTTTTGTTGTTTTTTCGTTCATATTTCTAAATGGCGCTAATTCTAATAAAATTAGAGCCTTCTGATTTATCTGTTCACATTCATCCAGTTCAAATAATAAATATTGCTTTACAGACCAGAGGTTCCCAAACCTATTTGTCCTATAGACCCCTTGACAAGATTTTCTGTTTTTGGTAGACCCCCTGATTTTCTTAAATACAACATCTAAAAATGTATCAAAAATAAATTACACAGAAATTTTTACTTTGATAGTCTTTTCTATAGAATGAAACTATAAACTGAAAATATGTGTATTTTTACAGTTATATATCGATTAAAATGACAAAGTGAAAATCAATAACCATTATTATAAAATAGATACTGAAAATGATTTTTTTAATCATTGGATGAATATGACGCATTGAGTGCAAAGCGTCAATATTTGGCTTAAATTCAACTTTAAATCTCTTCGAAGAGTAATTTCAAACTTTCGTTTTTTGCAATGAGATTTACAACCAAACTGAAACCATTCTCCATGAGATATATTTTATCAATAGTAAACGTTTTAAATATATGTTTGTAAAGCCGGAATTTCTATTATTATTTTTTGAATACAGCCTTAAGTTATTCATTTTTACTTATTCCGATTAGCTCTTATTGTAACATTATATTTTTAATCTCATAGGTAATTTATATGTCTATTATAAGAAAGTTTGTTATGTGAATTATTCCATTTATGGAAAGCCAAAATTTGTGTCAAGCATGGTTAAATTGGGTTAATTTTGTCTTATGTCTTTTGCACCCTTAATTTTTGTTTTCGTTGTCACGGTTCTCTTGCAGCTCGGAAACGACCCCTAGAGTTAAATATAGACCACTTTGGGAATCACTGGGTTAGATTGTTATGCAGTCTGTGAACTGGCCCATGGGTTAGATTGCTGACTAACTTATGACAAACCTGAGCACGAGTTAAAAATACCGTAACTATAAAATACTCATTAAATGATGAAATTAGCTTAGTCAATTAATTTACTTTGAAATTAAATTGTACTTTATCCAATGCGAAAAAATTAATAATTTGATTAATTTTGTTCGTTTTCATATGAAAATATTTCTACCAAAATCAAAAATAAAAAAAACTATTCAAATATTTGATCCATCTACCGTCTTTAAGATTGTTCAGCGAATGAGGCGGAGTCAATATAACTCTAACATCCGTTGGAGAAAGCTCTCGCAAATAATATCAGTAATAATATTCTTAAAAATTGTAGTTGTCAGTGGAAATCTTAGATTCAAAAGCAACCAATTATTTGTTAGATCTAAATAAATTTTAATTTCCAAATATATAAAAACATGGGAGTGAAATGTAAATATAAAAATATAGGTATAATTGTCAATATTTGTTTCTAAAATCCTTAAGTTAACAAGCAATTTTTCTTTGAAATTTTCTTGTTAATTGAATTTTAATATGATATGGTAAAGTCAAAGGGATTGCAATGCAATTGCTATCAACTAAAAATATTTTACTATCAAATGAAAAACCTCTATTAATCAATTAAAAAAGCTTAGATAAAATAATACTATAATAATATATTTACCGGTGATATCTAAAAAAAGCAGCTGCTATCGTCAACTCAACATTATTAATTTTATTTCCAATAAAATTTTGACATATAGAAGTTTTACCGACTCCTGAGCAAATAATTATATGAAAATTGTATTAAATTCATCTTAACCTGATGAACCAACGACAGCTACTTTGCCGAAATATTTATATTCGTCCATTTAAAATTAGTACATTTCACAGATAATTATCGTATTTATTTAAAACAAGATGCGAATATCAAATGTATTTATTGATAATTAAATTAATAATTAAATAAATTATAAATACAAATATTCTTAAATACATTAACTAGAAGCATAGAAAATTAATTTTATTTTTAAAATGATTTGTTTTTAAAATTAAATTAATAAAATTTGAAACGGAAACGTTCTAAGAAGTTAACGAAAATATGACCACTGATGAAACAAATGGACAAAACTTAAATATGTTGTTGAGCTTTGTTGATTTAGCACATAACCGATAAAAATTCACAGCATGAAATTTGAATGACGAAAAATTACGAGATATCACCGATTAAGATGACAAAAAAGATAAAAATTAATATAAATATTAAAAGTTGATAAAATGGAAATAAAAATAAAAAAACAAGAAAACAATAAAAAATATAACATCATAAAAAATTACCAAATTGGTTTTAAATTTATCGAAAATGATTTAATTTAAAAAAATATTATATGCTGGGCACTTGATGGGTAAAAGATACAGGATTTTGTGGGTTTAAGGTATTTAACCTTGACCCAAAAGATAGAATCTTTCTTTGCCCCCAATGGTTACCCGCTGCTAAGCATCGTTAGTAATGTAAGCACTGGTTATGAGATCACCAAAGGTGAGCGCTACGAAGGAACTGCTAAGGCCTGATCTAATAGTGGCTTCAACGCACTACCGATTGAATGTCTACGTGCGCTTTTACTACTGTGGGGTTGGTGATGTGAATGACCTTCACCCAATGCATACAAAATTAGTTTTGCGCCCGCCAATGGTTACCCGTTGGTAGGCAACGTTGATACTGTAACCACTGGTCACAGGACCTCCAAAGGTGAGTTCCGATTATCAGAACTACTAAGAGTTAGTCCTATGTCGGGTTCAGCGGACTGCCGTTAGAAGGCCTACGTCCGTCTTCTGTTTCAGGTTCCTTTATTGTTTTCTCTTTATTATATCTCTTCTCTATATTCTCTTACAAATAACAATATAATAAACTAAAAAGACTTTATTTAATATCAAATGAATTTAGTTATCATCAGACATGGGTTTGTTATTTCATTTGGCCACTCCTTGGGCGCGTCGTCGCAACCGTTCGGTTCGACCTGGTCTAGCGTGTGATTGAGGTTTCTTGCTGGTCGATTGGGATTTTTCTTGGTTGCGATAGGCCAATTGTGCCAGAGCGAATACCACAGTGTAAGTCACTGCACTTCCTTCCTGGCACACCGACAGCGCGACTTCCAATCCTTTGATCTGCGTCCGTTGCGCTTGATTAAGTGCTCTTTCATCCTTCCAGCTTTGTTGTGCTGCAGTAAGGCGCTGGTATAACGCTTTCATATTTGCCGGTTCGGCCCAAGTGGCTTTCAATTGTTGCATATCTCGAATCTGTTGTAAAAGTTGACGGTGTAGGTGCTGGTTTTCTCGCCTGAGTTCTTTTAATTCTCGATGTATTATCCTCGTGGCTTCCATTTCTAAAATTAAAAGGTTTAATGATTGGTCATCTGCAACGCTAATTTAATTCTATCGATCCTCTCTTTTAATTATTTTCCGGGTATATTAATGGATATTTCTCATGCGTCTCAATTAGTTCGTGTCAGCCCTCCGTTTGATCAAGGTTTAGTCAAAAAAAGTTTTACCTTTCTACATTATTTATTGGTCATAATTTTCTAAAGAATTTACTGAAAAGGTCAGAAAACTTATATCATTCATTTTTTTCTAGTATAAAAGTATTTCGTTAATAAAACTAAAGATTAAATAACCAGTTAAACATAAACATTTATTGTTATTTAAAAACTAATCAACATATTTGTCCGGTTCATTTGGGGTCATTAAAACGTGCGTTTCTTCGATCTGTGTTATTGGAGTTCCACTGGGATGTCTGCTAGCGTACGTGTGATCTCAAGTTTGGCGGGATCCAAGTCGATTCCTGAGTGTTGTCTGAATTAATTTTTCCGGTAACACCAGTTTACTCGGTGCTGTCATCTGCGTTAGCCTTGGATCATCTAACTCGAAAGAAACTCCATACTCTGGAGGGAATCCATCGGAACTCGGAATAGCTCCACTTGCTATGTCCCGGTTCACCTGAGCTAGCCGCTGTCTGACTAAAGCTGCCTTCCGGTGATACTTTCTCTCTAACTCCTCCATCTTCATGGCCGTGAATTCGGCGCGCTGGCGGGCTTCTCGCGCTGGATTTTTGCCCGGCTCGCGTTGGATCGCGATGCTCGGTAGTTCGATCTCCTTGGCTTGACATTCAGTCCTTCGCGGCCAACTGGAATCTTCATAAGTGGATAAAAGGTATCCATTATCCCACAGCACTTGGCGGTATCGAGCGCCGGAAGCGCTCGGAATCTGGAGAGTTACTAGGGAGTTATCGTTCCAACTACCATATGGGTCTCTGCGATCTGAATGCATAATAGATTTAATTACAATTCATTTTACAAAATGTCTGTTCGTGAAGACTATGGGTGTTAGTAACTTATTCTACTTCAATAGTGCGTTTATAAGGGTTAATTTTAGTTAAAGGCAAAATTGTAATGTACGAAAATACCTGATTGTCTCTCCCCACTAGGCATTCGAGTATCGTTCCTCGAGATTCGTCCCTGTAGAGGATCTCTGGTTCGATTGCATCCACGATCGGTACTTGCAAATTGACGATCCATCGAGACTTATGCGGTATGAGTTGTGAATTTTTTATTAGTCCTTTTATAGTCATAAATCTATTTGTTGGGACGTGGTTGCGTGGGTGAACTGACGTTTAATTTACCTTTCTTGTGTTTTAATGCTATCATATTTTTTATCGGTTATTTGCGAATTTATTGTTTATGTTGACTGTTATTTGTTATTCATTAAATTTTTGGCGGTGAAAGTCCATTGTCACCGATCACCTTATCGTCTGTATCAATCTACCGATCAATAAACGAATTTAAGTTCGCGGCAGATATTTCTTCGGCCTCCCGATTTTGTTTGGTCAACGTCATTAACCTATCATTCGCGTCGGAATGTAGTCTGTTTACTCTGTTATAAACTCAGACTATGACCTGTCTGTAGTTTACCTAGTATAATTGCGATCGAATTTGCTCTCTATTGATTTTATGGATTAATACGTGGCTAATTTTGTTGTTAATTCAGTATATGGATTTGTAGGATGATTTCTCTCTGAATTATTGCTCCTATTCAACACCGGCCAACTTGAAGTTCACTCAATTATGATTTATTCCGGATTGAGCTGTTTCCGAAAATGTTCGACTGCATGTGCTCGTCATGGAGAAGACTACTGGGTGGAATACTCAACGACTGCGATTCGATGAAGAGTATTCTGAAGTTGTGGTAGAGTCTAAAGTCTCTGCTCTTTATATAATCTGATATTTCGTTGTATTTTGATGTTGAATTATATTGTTCGTTAATTTAGTCGAGAGCGTTTTATTTTATTACTTCTATCAGTTTCAGGGTGTCTCGTTATTTATTATTTGAATCTAACGGTTTAACGCTATCTGCGGGAAATTTATGGCGTTTGAATTATCACGGATGATTTTATGAAAGCTGAACTCTTTTATTATTTAATTATGAACTGTATTGCGATATTTATTACTATTAATTTACTACCCTCTTGTGGATCATTTTTATTAATTTATTTATTCACGTTAGGTGCGGTTTAATATTGTTATTTCTGTCGCCCTTTATTTATCATCTATAGTACATTTGTATTAATTCAAGTTGTTGAATTATCCTTTGATTCGTTAATTACAATTATTAATTTTGGTTCATTATTCATCAATGATGGCGGCTTGATTCACAATTCATTTCTTCGAAATGTTAGCTGATCTATTAGTTATTCTTTTATCGGAATCGGTTACTTCCGCTTTATCATCTACAATGTAATTGTCCATCACTTTAGTACGTTCTGTTTCCTCATTATATTTATCGGCTTCCTAATCATGAATTTTATTAGTTTAGATTTAATCAGAGGATAATTCAATCACGGATCACTCTTAAAATTTTCCTTTCTTTTATTGCCTAGGTGGTTTAGCTATAGATTGATTTTATTTACTCATCAGTTACATCTTAGTTGCTTTACTAAATTTTATTCTTTTATATTTTAGTCACAAGTTCGGTTTTGGTTCAATTAATTTATTAATTTATTTAAGTCGCGTCGAGTTTTAAGTCATAGATTTAATTACTTTAGATCAAATTAATCACAATTTATTTAGTAAATTTATTTGCATCGCATCGGTTTCAAGTCCCCACTACCCGAGCCTTAATTTAGTCCTAAGGTTCTTGTGTTTATATTAGATTTTACGAGTGCCCACTGGACTACTCGGTGTTATCATTTTAGCCGATTTGTAATTAGATATTTTAGGTCGATTTTACGGGAGATGGGTGACAGAGAGCCAGCCAAAAGACTAGTTTTCAATCTTCCCACTGCCCCTATAACGGATAGAATATTTACGTTCGAGATCTGTTATTATGCACGACAGAGCTCTCACGGGCACACACTATAGGCGAAGAAACCACATTTACACAGTGTGACTAGTTGTGTTTTGATTTTACTTTCTTGTGTGATGTGTGGCTGTGGGCCAGAAAAATTTCGACACATTAAAAAGATTTCATTTTCGAATACATATATTGGTGCATTTCAGTAAAAGCATAGTTGACCATTGATTCATCTCATTCATACACAATCAGGTAGCAAATAATTCCCACATGCACGAGTCAGTAGAGCTTACCTGTAAGATACTGGGTTCGTGATGTGGAAATAGTTACTGAGAGTTGTTCCTCAAATTGAAAAGTTCTTCTGGATAGTAATTATTCACTGAGTGAAAAAGTGATTGTTTTTACTTTGTGAAAATGGATTGGTATTTATACCTGTTCTCTGACCCTAACCTTGCGTGTTAATTTTTATGCGTTAAAACAAAATTTGACCTTGCCATTATGTGTCTAATTTATTTCTAATTTATTATTATTTTTTCGATTTCTTTTACAATTTACTCATTTATTTTTTAATTTCAATCATTTCTGATTAAAATTATTTGTTAAAAAAAATATATGTTACGGCATTGCCTTTTTGGCAAGCCAGTAACGCCACTTCTAAACTGCGGATTTTTGTCTTCTGTGCTTGACAGAGCTACCTTTCCTCAACCCCATCCATGGTGCGCGGCATTCAATTTTTTATACAGCGTCTTCATCCTTGCGGGTTTTACATACGTTGCTTTGATTTCTCGTATCTCCCTGGATAGTTGCAGTAATTGGCGATGTAATTCTGCATTCTCTCACCGTGAGCGTATTACTTCCTTGCTCAGGTTACTGAGTGGAACCATATCTGCAATTAAGTAATTCATTATTAATCAATCTAGCCTTAACTATAAGGTTTTCGCAATCTTTCGGTAAATCTATCATTAATCTGTTGGCGGTAACAACTAAATATCTGTCCTATTTAGTCGTGTCAATGACTTTATCACTCGATTAATGTCGTTGCTATCTAAAGTTAAATAATTATTAAGCAAAACGAAAGAACATTTAATATCCAAAATTTATTACTATAACATATTAACGTTGGATTGGGTTTGAATAAGGATGGTGTTGACTTCGTCTCTGGCGCTTACGCGCATATGAGTGATCATGTCTGGCTCTGATATTTCGATCCTCATCACGCATTTCGGTGGGAAGAATCCTCCTTGGAATTTCACATTCATCGTGGAGAGGGGTTCCTCCAGTGCTGGGACGTCTAATTCGTAGGACGTCCCAAACGACGGGGCATAACCGTCGGTACTCGGGATTCTGCCGTTTGCAATATCGGAGTTTACTCTGGTTAAGTGATATCTAGCCATCTCCACCTTTCAATCCGTCTGCTTCCGGCATTCCTCCAGACGGGCTAAGTAATATTCGACACGGCTTCGGCTTTCTCTGGCGGGGTTTATTTCATTTACCGGGTTAACCTATCGTTACATTGTTTGGTTTTACTATATATGTCTTTTTGTTTTTTATCAACATTAAAGAATTTTTTAGGGATTTTTATATTTTAAGACGCGTGATTTTTCTGGGTTATGCGTCGTCCTAATCCTCGTAAATTCAGAATCATTTATGCTCCTCGTTTATCGTTATAGTGCTCCCAATATTATTGACATATGTATAAACATTTCCCAACGCAGATGCCCAAACAGAGCTGACTTGAGGTAGTAAAATCGTAGAGTTAGTTCTTAAAACGAGTTTTTGGTTCAAAAACTGTTTGTTCGAGTTAAGTCGAAAACAAGGTTAAAACAAGGTTTTTACAAGGTTAAAAATCTGTAAAAATGAATCGGTATCTATACCTGTTTCATGATTCTAATTTTATTATTTTCATGATTTAGTTTCACAATTTGTTTCTTTAATTTTTAATTGAATATTTCCAAATAAAATTATTTAATTTCTCTTCTACTTTTCATGAACTCTTGTTTATTTTAATTCAATTGTCAATTTTCGGTCAATTTTCGGTGTTTTCTTGTTATTTCTGTTTTTATTTCATTTGCATTTTGCTATTATTTTAATTTATTTTTTATGTTTTTGATTTTATATTTTAATTATTTCTTTCTCGTATTTTAAAGTGTTTATTTGAAGTTTTATGGGTCTGATTTTAAATCTGCGTGTTATGTTTGCGTGCTATTACCAATTCATTTAAATAAAACATTGTTCTGCCCCAACAATTTTCATGGTCATTTGCAAGGGGTTCCCACCAGATGTGCACAAAAGAGATATAACCATTGGATACCCATCAAAATGACGTTGGAAATGTATTCCAATGGACGGTTTCTAGTAAAAGGTGAGTGCCCATTGAACTACTCGGTGTTAGTGAATTTTAGCCGATTGTGGTTAAAAGGTTTATGTCGATTTTATCGAAATTGAGTGCAAAAAAGTTAAGCAAAAAGACCCACCCTCGAGCTACCCCATTTCGCTATTTAGTTCAATGATTTGACGTTCGGGTTCCTGCGTTGCTCACGCCGGAACCTTCACTGGCACGACTATTGGCGGATGAACCGCACTTACACTGTCGATTAATCATCCCCATAAAAATCTGCAATATCAAAATAATAATTTTGATTGTGGACCTTACATTTGCGCTTATGCGATGATTGTGTGTAAAGAATGGTATTATTTTCCCGTTGACTTCATCTTGAATATTAGGAAAGAGATTTACGAAATTCAAAGTTTTCATTTAATTCATAATACAAAAGTATCGGGGGGTGGAATTTCTAAAGATCAGTTCCTAAATAAAATTAACTTTAAAAAAGCATTAGCACTTAAAAATAAAAACCCAACCCTCAAAGCGATAGAAACTGTCATGATATTCGTGACTCTGGTCTTGTTAGTAGGATTCTCATATGTGCATTTATCAAACACTATGCCTTATATTTGTCTTTGGAAAATATTAATCTCCGTGATATTGGAAATGTCATAAAGTCTTTATTACAGACTGTACAAGACATTATAAAGGATTCGATAAAGAATTTACCTGATAATAAAACAAATGTAAAGCTAAAATTAGATCAACGCATAATTTTGATAAATGAGAATTTGTTGACCTTGCAAAACGCAAGTGTAAACGAAATCAGTAACTTTATTATTAATGAAATACGTATTCGTAAAGAAACAAGTGTAACTAAAATTAGTAGACCATATTTAGGAAATAAAATCTGTGAAGTTCCACCACCAAAAACTAACTTCAAATCATCATTTAATCAAAATATGAAAACAAAGGTATACAACATTTTAGTTAACGATGAAATAAACGAGAGGCCAACAATTAAAGATCACATTAATAATTTTAGCCATCAAGATACGCTAATTAAAATTTATGATAATGTTTTAAACTTTGGTCTAAATACTCTTTTACTTCGAAAAATGATAGATAAAGAGGTTATTTTTAAACTGAAAAGAGCTGATAATACATCTCCTGGAATTGATGGAATTAAATATAGCGATATTGCTATTCTTGACCCAGAAGGTAAGTTGTTGACTCTTCTTTACAACAAAATCATCACGGAAAATACTATGCCTGACGTTTGGAAATCTTTTAAGACTCTAATGATTCCTAAACCTGATAAAGGTGATAAATATAATCTGATCTCCTTGGCGACCAATTGCTTTGTTATCCGTTGCTACATCGTGTTACATCATTGCTAAATCGAAACAATCTACTTCATATCGGACAAAAAGAGGGTTCTGTGCATGATGGTTGTGTATAACACAATTCTGTACTTTCGTCTTGTCTCGAGCACTCGAAATATAGTAAAGATAGACCTATCATAATTGCATTTCTTGACATCAAAGACGCTTTTGGCAGTGTACCCCATGATTACATGTGGAAGATTTTACGACACATTGGAGTTGGTGAACAATTCACAAACACTTTGAAACTTCTATGCACTGAAACTCGCTCATACTATACATGTGGTCCAATTGTAACTCCGAATATTCGTATAAAGAAGGGCGTCAAACAAGGATGCCCTCTTTCAATGATTTTGTTTGCCATTGCAATAAATCCTGTCCTTCAAGCTGTTACTCTTTCTAAAGTAAAACCTTTCAAAATTGGTGAATCTTCAGTCCAAGTTCTTGTTTATGCTGATGATATCGCTCTTATTGCTAATAATACTCATGATTTGCAAAATATCTTAAACAATGCTTTTGATGTAGCTCGTGAAATTGGATTTGAATATCGACCTGAAAAGTGTGCATATATTCAACTGCCAAATGTCGACACGATTAGTGAAATTTCAATTAATAATATAAAAATAAAGAAATTATTGAGTAAAGAATTTTATCAATATCTTGGAGTTCCAATAGGTGATACCTAACCAAAGTCCTTATGAAATCTTGAAAAAGGTGGTCAGTGATGCGAAAAAGCTAGCGGATTCCGATTTGTGCGGTTAGCAAAAGTTGAAAGCTTATAAAACATTCCTTCACTCTCGCCTAACCTTCCAATTTAGAACGAGAGAAATTAAAATTAGTGCTCTTTCTGCAAATGTTTGTAATAATACTACAAAACTCCGTAGTTATTTGAGAAAAATGATGAGTTTACCTAACAATTCTGAAATCAGTTACTTTTATAACTCGATTGAAAATGGAGGTGCATCTTGCACTGATCTTTTGGATGAATATCATACGCAAACTATAAGCCACTTTTTTAGACTTTTTACTGCTAATTGTGAATTTACAAAACGTATTAATATAGATTCTTTAAAATTTGTCACTGGACCTAGGCTTGGGAATAATAACCCATCACTCCAAGACAGTTTCAATTGGATTAATAAAGCTGATATTATTCAAAAGCACTCTGGGAAAAAAACTCGTTTCTTTCGACCTAGAACAGCGATTCGCTTTTTTGAAAAAACCCATAATATTACAATATCCTTTGAAGTGTTGGATGATAAGCCAATTCTTCGTCTGACAACAGCTTTGAAAGGAACAATAATATTGACTGAGTTTGATCGTCGTTTGGTTTCGAAAGTTCTTCATCTTGCTCTTTATGATTCATATTTTACTAAATAGAAAAACAGTAACATTAGTAATTCATCAACATTTTATCTGTCCCCTAATATTAATATAGCAATATTTAAAGGAGAATTACTAGAGGATCATTGGAAATTTATTCATCGTTCCCGAACAAACACATTAGCTAATTTTGCAAAACCCTATATAAAAGGTAAGAATAGATTGTGTAGGCGTTGCCATAACCATGATGAAACGTTGCCACATGTTTTGCAAAATTACAAGGTGTACTTAATCGTCTTAAATCGTCTTATTAAAATCATATCGTGTATTAAATCATCACAACGATTGCCTTCAACAAATAGTACATCATTTGAAAAGTCCTTCACTGATTGTTGTTGTGTACCGCACTTGCTCCTTGGTATCAAACTCTAAAGAACGAGTCGATTTGATCATAACTAATAATGAGAAAAATACAATTCTTATGGTTGATATTAAATGTCCTTTTGATTCTTTGGTCACGTTTGAAACTGTGAATAAGGAAAATTTGGGAAAACATGATTCTTTAAAAAAACAAATACAGGCTGCCAAACCTAGCTTTACTGTTGAAATCTTTACTTGTATAATCGGTTCTATGAGATCTGTTCCCCCAGCATCTTATGATCTACTTGGTAAGATGGGAGTTCCCTTTTAAAAAGTCGCTGGTGTGGTAAAAGCATGCGCAATGAGTAACATCGCAAATTCTTCAAGAAAATGGCATTAAAAATTATTTTTATAATATTCAATTAAAGTTTTATTATGAATAATTTCAAATTCAAAATAAAACAATAGAAAAGTTTTATTTTGTTTTAAAAATATTATGTTTAAAATAAAATGAAAAACAAAGCTATTTCAAATGATGCTCTTTCGAGCCAATTAGATCCGCTGGAGAAACATTTCGATTTTCAGCAATCGAGTTGTAAAAGATTGATGGATCTTCTCAAATCCCAAATTGTCTCCTCTGAAGCAATTATGACTTTATTTCAAATATCTGTCAATCTGCTCTTTATGTCAAACCCTCGAATATGACTTATAGCGCAAAGCCGGATCAGATAACCGATGAAAATCAGTAAAGCCAGAGAAATTTCGAGGAGTGGAACTTTATTGAGACAATTTTTTTCTCAAAATGAAATGATAATAAACCGAAAATTTTATCTCTATCGTTCAACTCCTCGATTGGCTGATTCCAAGCGGACTCATTTCAATTCATATGAATCAAGAACTTGTTGTATTAATAAAATTTTAAATATTACTAGTGAATGATTTTGTTAAGTCTGAGTGCTGATGGGCGATGATGGCCGATAATGGGTATGGATGGGTGTGGATCTGCTCGGATCGGTGATCGTTGGTTGGTGTGTGTGTGTGAACGGTTTAAGAGCTGTAGGTCGTGGAAGTAGATGTGTGGAATGTGGTAGGTGTGCGGAAGATTCTAGAAGATATTTGTGTGGAAGGTTCTAGAAGGTAAGTGTGTGGAAGTTGGTAGGTGTGTGGAAGGTTCTAGAAGGTGGGTGGGTGGAAGTTAGTATGTGTGTGGAATGTGGTAGGTGTGTGGAAGATTCTAGAAGGTGTGATGGTCCACAACTGCGTGACATAATAACAGTTAGGTAATCGGTGTGTTGGTCAACATGACGTAATAAGTATGTTGGTTAACGTTACGCAATAAGTGTTAGGCAATAAGTGTGTCTCCAGGTAGTGGCTGACCAGTGGGCACGTGACATAATCCTGAGGTCACCTGGCAACAGTAGACAAAGGTCAATTACTAGGTAGCAACTGGGTGGACAGAAGTCAGATATTATGTAATATTAAGTAAGCCTGGGGGTTGTATCCGACGGGCTCACATCCTACTACTTATTACATTTATTATTATTATTATTACTACCATTATTATTATTATTATTATTATTATTATTATTATTATTATTATTATTATTATTATTATTATTATTATTATTATTATTATTATTATTATTATTATTATTATTATTATTATTATTATTATTATTATTATTATTATTATTATTATTATTAGCTTTTTTGTAGGGATCCGTCCTTATTCCTCAGCTTTATATAAAAAAAAATTTTACTTATAAAAATTTAGCCGTAATCCATCATTATTTTTCAGTTTTCGATAAAGTATTTTAATTGATTCTGAAAATTTGAGCAGCCTTCCGCCCTTATTTTACAGTTTTATGATAAATGTTTTAATTATTTCTGAAAATTTGCGCAGCGTTCTGCCATAATTTCCGTCTCAATTCAACATAATTTATTTAATTCTTATATATTATTTAAAACATTATTTTTCATGATTTCAGTCGTTCGTATTATTCTTTTTCCGATGGCTATTCATTTTAACTGTTGCAACGACTTCGCTATTTTCCTCGCTACACTTTCCCTCTCTTTGTCCCTATGATCTATTTATGTTCATAACACGTTTAATGAGTGCCCACTGGACTACTCGGTGTTAGTGATTTTTAGCCGATTGTGGTTAAAAGGTTTATGTCGATTTTATCGAAATTGAGTGCAAAAAAGTTGAGCAAAAAGACCCACCCTCGAGCTACCTCATTTTGCTATTTAGTTCAATGATTTGACGTTCGGGTTCCTGCGTTGCTCACGCCGAACCTTCACTGGCACGACTATTGGCGGATGAACCGCACTTACACAGTCATTTGGGGTGTGTAGATTTTAATTTCTTTCATAATGTGTTGCTGTGGGCCGAAAAATGAATAAAGAAATTTTACCATATCAGTTGAGTAAAAGCTTCCAGTGCATAAAATTGTTGGTTTAAAATATTATTTTGGCATACAACATCATCGTGAACATTTCATAAATTCATGGCAGTAATCACTCAAATCAATAATCATATACTAGCTGAGAGTTGTCGTGTTCAGACAAAACAGTTACCAGTTTTAATTGCCTGAATGCACGGCTCTCAGCTAGTTATACACACTAACTCAACTGAAATTTCATTGAAAAATAATATAGCAAAGTAAGACTGACTTAAGTTTGCAACAAATTTAAGTTTGAACAAATAAGATTGAAAATTAAGTTTTTAATTTGTCAAAACACATCAGTAAATATACCTATAATTTGACCTTAATCTTGCTAGTTATTTTTATTGCAATCAAACAAATTCGACCTTGAAATTTTTTGTGTTATTTAAATTAAATTTTTTATTATTTCTTAATTTAAATTGGTAATTTGTTTTTAACATTTTTAATTAAATTTATTCAGCCAAAAATATTTTATTTTATTCATTTAATTCATTAATTTTTACTTTTATATAACTTATCGTTTTTCGGTAAAACTTTCTTGTTATTATGTTATTTTTATGTGAATTTCGTGCGGTTCTTGTTGCATTTTGTATTTATTTTATTTTACCTTTATGGTTTTTGATTTTATATTTATTTTTTACCTTTATGGTTTTTGATTTTATATTTATTTATATTCTCTTAGATTTTAAAGTGTTTAGTTGGTGTTGTATATTGTATTTTAAGTTATCTTGGTGCTGGGTTTTGTGCTGTATTACTGATACATTTAAACAATTTTCAAGGCCATTTGTGTTCTGGCCCAATATAATTAACGAGAAGATATTTATTAATAAAACATTAAAATCTCTATACCAATCTGATGAAGATCCAGAGGACATTCACTAAAAATCCGATGAGAATGGAGAAGTTTTTGTAGAATTCCGAAAAATAAAATCTAAATTAATAATCAATATATAAGATGGGTAAAAAATAAATCAAATATCTCACCCAAGCTTGCATGGGAATTATGAAATTCCGTTCTAAAAATATAACAGAATTTCTTGTTTAAATTGATATTTTTTTAGAGTTTGAATTCTGTGATTTTAAGGGGAAGGGGTGCGAATTTCAAATTTCGATCACATTTTCACATTAAAAGCATGTTATTAGAACGTTATACATATGTCACTCGACCGAACTACTCCTGAAATTAATAAATTAAACCAAAAACTCCTCAAAATTGACGGAGTTCTACGTAAAGCTTACATCGCTTCACAAACTAATATATTTTGTCATAATATATACATTTACTTTAGTAATTTTTCATCAATTGCATTGCTATGAAATTATTCCAAACACGATTTTCGATTCAATCTAAAATTTGGTCAATTATTTTAGTGCAACAAAATAATAACAAAACCCTAGACTTGGAAAGATTCCGGCGAGATTTCGCCAATTATCACAACGAGGCCCTGAAACAGAGCCAGCGAGTTGAATCGATGATACGAAGATGTCGCCGGATGGAGGAAACCTGGACTCGGCTAGAACAGGCAACCAGATTGAACCAACAGAACGCGTTATTAAGAACCCAACACGCCGAGACGGTAGTCGAAATAGACAAATTAAAGAGGGAAAATCACCAGCTAAAGTTACAGGAGACGATAAGGACAAACATTGGGCACCACCCCAGCATGTTTTCGAGCATTAATCCAAGTATCACATGGTCCATCTCCAACTCCACTCCAAATAATACCCAAAACAGTAACAATCCACAACCAAAACCGAATCACAAGAAATGCCACCCCAGCAAAAAGGAGGGAGAAAGAAGAAGCAGATTGAAGACAGCTTGTTTGCTAGGTCAGATAAAGAAATTTGGACCCACATCTTCTGATAACCCTAGATAACCTTCTGATATATATAATAAAATGTGCTGGTTTGCAATAACTTAAATTAATCGATAAATAGTACCTTTAAAAAAAATAAAATGATTGAATGATCGATATTATTTCAATTAAATTAGCGACAGAGGTTCCCGTAATTAAAGTGAGGGTGAATACCTTCTATGGTAGCTCGTGAACCCAAAGGTTTACTATAGTATTAGTAGTCATGGCAATATAGCTCACCTTTAACTAGAAACCGCTCATTAAAATACATTTCCAGTAGTGATATTGTAAGTATAGACGTAATAGTTGATAGGCCAAAGTTTATGTTAGTTTCATACACGGGTCGTTCACTACACGTTTTATCATACGGCGATCGTGTGAATCGTATTGGAATTTTGAACATTTCGATGGCCTATGGTAATTTAGTCGGACCGTTTCAAATTGGCGTTGTCATAGCTTTTCTTTTCAATAATTCTCATTAACTATCTGATGGACGTTCTAGTGTTAAATTGCCTGTAGATTTATTATGGTTCTGGAACTATTGAGAAAGTCTCGTTTTGATCTGACACTTCCCCAAATGAAAATTTTCCTTTGATTGCATTGTTTGATTTATAATCATTATGACGTCGTTATCCTACCCCTGCTGCCCAGTCGTACACGATATCGAGGTTTATACACAAATATTTTGCCTAATGATCGCCCAGCGATCATCCCTAATACTCCTAATTGATAGCGCCCTTCCCATGATTTAAGATTTCCTGCTCGCCTCGATCGACGTTTCCATCAGCCGTTGGGAGTTGCTTAACGATGCCCTGTGGGTAGAGTCCTGCGTCTTTCGACCAGACCTCGTCGCGTACGACCGAGATTTCACTAGAGCTCGGCCCGCGATCTCAAGTAGCGGAACTTAATCCACCAGCCGGATCACGACCTGCCTTCCCGATAGCTATTTCGATACGTATTATATATATAAAATTTAGTGGAACCTCGACATATATAATAATATCATTAAAACATTAAAATAAATTAATAAAAATAATCGAAGCGTCACAAACATATAATTAAAGAACAATTTACATTCACGATAAAAATAAAAAATAAAAATGTCCTTACTTAATAAAAATCGATTCAAATAGTTAGTAGAATAAAGTCAAACAAAGTTTTGTAAAAGTTTTGTAAAGTTCAAGTTTAAGTTAAGTTAAAAATAATGAATTTGGTCACTGCTTAAATAGTAGTTTTATGCCTGTGTGCGACCAATAGGCGGTTTTTTGTCATTTTAAGGGTTTTTAATTATTTTTATTAACTTCAAATTATTTTTATAATTTTTATATATTTTTCCTTATTTTTTATATATTTATGTTATGCTGTTGGATTTTATTTTTATTATTATTTTTCTATAATACTCTTTTTACCCTTGATATTTTGTTTCTTGGTCGCCGCTTCTGCCTATGTTTTTTCTAAACCTTATTTTGCAAGGTTTTGGCAGTTTATTTTATTTCATATCTGTTTCTTTCTGCATCTGTAGGCTTTTCACTGATTTTAATTAATATTTGTTTTATTTAATTTTGTTATATTTTTATTTTGTTTTATTTAATGTTTTATTTTATTTTTGATCTCTGCTTGCGGTGCGTGTGTGTGTGCAGTGACCATTTTCTCATTTTTATTTTTTGTTTTAATTTGTTTTATAGTTTGTTTTACTTTTGGCTTTAAACCCAACACTATCATAAATTGTCAAAATAAATTACAAATGGTTCAAGATGATAAAATAGTCATAAATGAATCACATGTTGTCTAAATAATTGAAATTATCATAAGTTCTCGTAGTGTCATGAATTGTCACATATTATCATAAATTGGGAATTTCGTCAGAATAATATTATTGAATTGTCATTGTCATTACCATCACCAATTATTCATCCATCATTGTACGATCTACATACATGTTCATCTAATATTTTATATCTCCTACGTAATATTTTAATTTTTAAATTTGAGTAATAGAATTCTATAAACAATATTCATGATTTTTCAGTAAAATTCTCTATATTCTAGAAAATATTTACAGTTCAAACACCGATATTTGACCACATGATCCCCTACCATGAAACTTAGGCAAACATTTCCTATTATATATTTCTATCCTTTTTATTAATTCTTTTTCATATAAATCTTTCATTTAGATAATACTTACCTTTAGAACGCCGATGTTGAACAGATTAGATCCCCTTAAAAATATTTACCCTTTCAACGCAGATATCCTCTTTAAAATAATATAACCAATTATTTCCCTTTAAATTTTTCTACCAAATATATTCGTTGTTTTCAGATATATCGTCCATAATTCAACCGAATAAATCTCTTAAAATACCCTTAAAGATCCATCATTCGGATCTTGATGTAAATCGCGTATTCAACCGATTGAATTCCATTGAAATTATCATGAAAATCTGAATTTTATCATTAAAAATCAATTTTCTTTAAAGTATTATAAAACCCAACATTTTCCCTCTAAAATACTCACAATTTTATTCTGGCAATAAATTCTAAGCAAAATTAAAAACTCTTCAAAAATGACTGAAATTGAATAATATCTAAAACTCAAGACGTATATTTCGAGGCAAATTGGATGAAAACACGCTAAAAACATGGGATGATATTAAAGCATTTCTCCATAAAACATTTGGGGCTTCAGGACAAATAAACCGAAAAACTTTAGAATTTCTACACCTTAAACAGAAACCAAAAAATCAAACGCACTGTTTGCATGTGAATTAAGACGGCTTGCGAGAGAAACATTTGGCAAAAACCCAGTACCAGAAGAAAATATCGTAGCAGTATTTATTGAAGGAATAAAACGAGAAGATATTCGAGCAAATTTTGGATGCCAAGCACCAAAAAGCCAAGATGATGCACTTCAAGTTGATGCGAACAATTTTTAAAACAACAATTTCAAGTAGCAACAATGGCAGTTGAACCAGAATATACCAAAAATGCGGTAGAAGAGGCCTCACTGAAACCATATCTTGAAATATAGAAGGGGAAATGACAATAGATATAAGGGCAATAACGGAAACGGTGGAAATAATGGATATGGCAAAAACAACTAGGGAAACCAAGGAAATGGTGAACCAAGAATCATAACTTGTTTCACGTGCAAGTAGGGCACATCTCACGAAATTGCCCGGCCGAACAATGCAAATCCAGCAGTTCAAGTTAATTTGATGCAAAACGTTGAAAGACTATGAGAAACAATAATGCAAACATCAAACAATGACAATCAACAACAACGAATTAATATGAGGCAAGACAATGGAGATGTTAGACAACAAAATAAAATTGATAATCAAGAATAACAGAAAACCAAATGGCAAATATTACAAAGAGAAAAAGCGAGAGAAGTTCAAGAAAGATGGAAAAGTAGAGATCAAAGCACAAGACGCATAAGCATAATGAGAGTTTTAAATGATAAAGTAATCCACTCTGCGGAGCAGTGTGTTGTGAACAGCGCCGGTGATAAAATAGACGAACATGAACATAATGAAAAAGAAGATGTAATACATGTAAAAAGAATTAAAATAATTGATTTGAGTAGTGAATAGAAAATCAACGAATCTAAGAATTTATTAAAGAGAAAAAAGAGAAAAGAAAAGAAATCAGAGAAATACAAAAGAAAATTGAAGACATTCAAAATAAAGAAATAAAAATGATACCTAAACCACAAACAATTGAACAAGCAGCAAAAAGTCTAACCCAGAGGATACAACTGCAAAGGATAGAAGATAAAATTAAAAAAGATGAAAATCTAACAGATGAACAAATCAAAGAAAAAATAAACGAAAGATGGTTTATAGTAAAAAGATGCTGTGATACAGTAAACGAAGAAGAACCGACAAATGCATTAAAAATAAATATGCTGAGATTACTTAAACAGGAAAAAACTGGTGTAGAAGAGGAATTAAGAAAAATCAGCAGCCTAGGAGGCGAATTATTTTAATCATGCGACAAAAGGATTCAAAACAAAAATTCGTAAATAACGATGAAAACGAAATTTATAAAAACGAGCACAAAGAAACGAATGAAGTTGAATGACGAATATTAAGCTATATATGATATAGTTTCTATATAGTGGTGGGTTTCTGGGTGTTGAGATTTTGAAACTATATGGTTGTTACCCAGACAACCCCATACAAATATTCTTTCGCTTACCACTCGGCACCAGTTGCTAAGCAATGTTGGAACTGTGTTCGAGTGGGTAGATCGTCCGAAAAAAGTGAGCGCTATTGCTAATGCTATAATTGACCGAACGATCCATGGGTCCAACGAGCTGCCGATAGAAGGCCTGTGCTCGATTTCGATTTTTAGGTCTCCTTGCTCTCCTTTCTTCTTCAAATGTTAATCCACACTGTTGTATCATTTATCATTACGTCTATTCCGATAGTCCTTCTTATCGTTGTTCGTGTTGATGATTTTTCTATGGCCTGTAAGCCCTTTGTGATGTTATTATTATTATTATTATTATTATTATTATTATTATTATTATTATTATTATTATTATTATTATTATTATTATCATTATTAACATAATTATTATCATTATTATTATAAGTACCATGATCATTTTTATTATAGAATTTTTGTGTAGGGGTTCGTACTTATTCCTCGGCAAAAATAAATATACTTTGCTTTATAAAAATTTAGCCGTAATCCATCCTTATTTTACAGTTTTCGACAAAGTATTTTTGTTAGTTCGAAAATTTTTAGCAGCGTACCGCCCTTATTTTACAGTTTTATAAGGATATTGTACTAACAGTTGAACCACATTCCACTTTCACTTTACTATTTGCAATAAGTATTTTAATTAATTCTGAAAATTTTAGCAGCGTTCCGCCCTTATTTTACAGTTTTATAAGGATATTGTACTAACAGTTGAACCACATTCCACTTTCACTTTACTATTTGCAATAAGTATTTTAATTAATTCTGAAAATTTTAGCAGCGTTCCGCCCTTATTTTTTGGTCTTATCCGATATCTTATTAATTACTGAGCCATATTCTACTTTTACTTTGCTAGTTTGATAAGTATTTTAGTTGATTCGGAAAATTTGAGCAGCGTTCCGCCCTTATTTTTCAGTTTTGTAATAAATATTTGCTTGTTTCTGAAAATTTGCGCAGCGTTCTGCCATATTTTCCGTCTCAATTCAACAAAAGTATATATTTAATTCTTATATATTATTTAAGACATTATTTTTCATGATTTTAGTCGTTCGGATTAATCTTTTTCCGATGGCTATTCATTTTAACTGTTGCAACGATTTCGCTATTTTCCCTGCTACCCATTCCCTCACTTGACCTTATGATCTATTTATGTTCATATTATATTTAATGAGTGCGATTTGGACTACTTAGTGTTAGTGATTTTAGGCCAATTGTTGGTTAATATTTTATGTCGATTTTATAGAGAACGAGTGATGAGGGAGTAGCTAAAAAAACTGCCCCTCCACCTTCCAATTCCCCCTATAGGTAGTATTGACGTTTAGGTCCTGCGTTATTCACGCTGTAACCTTCACGGGCACAGGCTATTGGCGGATAAACCGTACTTACACAGCCTGAATTGTTATGTCGATTTTTCTTTCTTGCGGTGATGTAGTGGCTATGTGCCAAAAAAATTAATAAACAAATGTTACCAAATCAATTGCATAGAAGCTTCGATGCAATGAATTTATTTGGCATGACACATCTCAGATAGTAATCGGAAAATTCATTTGTACAAACATCGTTCATCGTTTCCTCACAGGGTTTCTAATCGATTAGTCAATAAGTTCATAAAACATTCCTTCATATAATAAATTCATAACGCATTTACATATCTTCGGAATTCATTATTCATAGATAAACATTTTACTTAGCAATGTCATCTCATCAATATCAATACATTCATAGTCATTCATGCGTTTAAAGTTAGCTGCAACGCACACTAACCAAAATAACACCGTTCAAATTGAGTCTCAAAGTGAGACTGAAAATCAATACAGAAAATTAATATTAAGATCTGCCAAAAGATATCAGTATATATACCTATAATTTTACCTTAAACTTGCGTGTTATTTGTATTGCGATTAAACAAAATCTGACCTTGAAATTATTTGTGCTATCTAAATTAAATTTTTATTTATTTCTTAATTTAAATTGGTAATTTATTTTTAACATTTTTAAATAAATTTATTCAGCCGAAAATATTTTATTTTTATTCATTAAATTCATTAATTTTTTTCTTTTATATAAATGGTCATTTTATGGTCAAATTTTCTTGTTATTATGTTATTATTTATGTAAATTTCGTGCGGTTCTTGATGCATTTTGTATTTATTTTATTTTACTTTTATGTTTTTGATTTTATTATTATTTATATTCTCTCAGATTTTAAAGTGTTTAGTTGGTGTTGTATATTGTATTTTAAGTTATCTAGGTGCTGGGTTTTCGTGCTGTATTACTGATGCATTTAAACAATTCTCAAGGCCGTTTGTGTTCTGGCCCAACAATAGTAACTATATTATAATAGACGAAGTAAACGGCAATTCACAATTTATTGATAAAATAACTTACGAAAAATTTATGAAACTAGTTGCACAAGCATATCAACAAGAAGGGAAGATATTAAGGGCAACATGGAAACATTTCGTAGCACAATATAAAAGCGAATTGAAAAAAGTAAATATGGTAAATATGGTAAATAACTGAGACAAATGAGAGAAACAGAGTCAATAAAAATTAAAATAAAGTTATCAAATGATGAGAAACAAATCATTATCGTTGATCCGGATTGTCAAGTAGTTGAACTAATTGCTATAATTGATTAAGAAATACAACGAAAATTAAGAGAAAGCAGCGACGATGGGATGATGGAAAACGTTGTATTAATGTATAATAGTTACTCTTTAGAACAAGATGATCAAACTCCGATATACGAATTAGGTATATGTGAATATGGACAAATAATCAATTTAATCGCAATGGATCCAGCAAAATAATCCAGCAAAAGATGAGCAACAAATACTAAAATTCCAAACAAGAATGAAAGTAAAAATGGATAAAATATTAAAAATATACAATGTGTGGAGAAAAGATGTTGAATTATATCGGAAAACATCATTTTTAGATAAAATTGATTGTAAAGAAATACCATGAATAAATATATGGAATGAAAATGAAGCTCAATGGAAATTAGAACAGTATATAATAGAACAAAAATGGAGTAAATATTTACCAAATGAAATTTCACCAGAATTATTAAAAGAGATACCAGATGAGCTCAAAGAAAAAGGAACTTCAGGTTATATGTTAGACCAGGGGTCGGCAATGAGCGGCTCTGGAGCTGCATGCGGCCCTGACACAAATTTCCAAGTAGCCCGGGCGCTAGTTTTGGCCGAGTGTCCTTTACATGCAACGTTGAATGTGTGCGTGAGCGTTGATTTAGTATCTTTTTGTCCAGTAATGGCTCGGTGCAGAGTAGTATTATGACAACTGTCAATCTGAGTATTTGGCGGCTTTATGTCGTGAAACTTTTTTTGATCTTTTAGCGATTTTGGAGAGACACTTTACAAGTGAGCATGCGTCATTTAGCACTGAATATCCTACTGGTGAAGCAAGACGAAAGCAAATGAGTAACTTCAGAAAAGTCATGATTCATCAACTTCTGTATTTTATAACTTGATGCAATCTTCCGGCAATGTTGGCATTGCAAGTTTTGTTGTTAATCAAGAGATTGCTAAGAGAAGGAAACCGTACAAAGAAGGCAAATACATAAAAGCTTCATTTATCAATGCATCCGAAGAGCTATTTAGAGATTTTAAGAACAAAGCAGATATTCTAAAAAATTAAACAGTTACCACTGTCTGCCAAAACAATGAAAGATAGAACAATTAAAATATGTTCCAATATTACCATCCAGTAAATCAAAGATCTGAAATTGGTTTCGGCTTTATCAATAACAGTTCACGAGTCTTGTGAGATAAATAATGTTGGGCCAGAACACAAACGGCCTTGAAAAATTGTTTAAATGAATCGGTAATACACACGTGGATACAACGTGCAGATTTAAAATCGGACCCATAAAACATCAACTAACCCTGCTAAAATACGAGAAAGAAAACAATTAAATATAAAATTATAAAACACAAAAATAAATAAAAATAATAACAAGATGCAACAAAATCCGCACAAAATAAACATAAAAATAACACGAAAACCTAACAATTTGACCGAAACTTGACAATTTACCAAAAAATGCGAAATGGGATTAAAAATAAAATAATTTGAATTGGAAAAAATTCAATTAAAAATTCAAAAGAAAAATTGTCAAATTAAATTACAAAATAATAAAATTAAGAATAGAATATACTAGAAAATCACAAGGTCAAATTTTATTTTACTAAATCAAAAATAACACGCAAGGTTAGGGTCGTACAATAGGTATATATACCGATTCATTTTCACATAATTTTAACCAATTTTAACCAGTTTTAATCAGTTTTAATCTGAAAAAATCGTTTTAACCAGTTTGGAAATCTTGAATTGTCAGTAAAAGCCAGAGATTTTAATGTGAGTGAGAGGAGTTTTGAAAACTCTCTCCACGTCGCGTCCTCGCAACCTCGAATAAGCTCTGCTTAGGCGTCGGCGTGGGGAGAGGGTATGATGTATGATGCACGAAAAATTATGTTGATAACACGACTATGATATATTATGTGGAAAAAATATATGTTTACTTAAACAAGCATATCTCTTTTTGTCGAAATTTTTCCGGTCCACAGTCGAAACATCATTGCAAGCCATTAAAATCAAAAATACAATCGAATTATGTAAGTGCGTGTATAATCGCCAATAATTCGTGCCCATGAAGGCTCCGGTGTGAGAACGCAGGAGCTGAAACGTCAATATCATTCCGTATAGTGAAAAAGGGCGAAGTGGAAATAGTCTTTTGGCTGTTTCGTCGTCACTAATTCCCTATAAACTCGACCTAAAATTATTTACAACAAACGGCTCAAAATTACCACACCAAGTAGTCCAGTGGGCACTCATAAACTATTAATATCAACACAAATTTACCTTAGGATCAATTAAGGGAAGGAGATGGGGAACTTAACGCTATTAAATCGTTGCTGTGATCTCTAAACTGATTAAAATTCTATTGATTACTAATGTTTTCAAGTGGTTTTTGTTATAGTTAAAATCGATCATAAATTAATCTAGCTTTTAAAGATCAATTATAGTTCACTAAAAATGTATACTTATTTCGTGCCAAAAATCAATCATAATTTAATCTAGTTTTTAAAGATCAATGATAACTCACAAAAAATGTATGTTTCCTTTTGTTTATAAAAGAAAATTCAAAACCCCTAAATCTCACTAAGAACTCGGAAAATCAAAATACTGCTAAAGGACGCCGACGCTTTGTAAAATTGACAAGAATCTATAATTAAGAAAGAAATAATTAGAGGACCATTTAAAATCTAAAATTCCCATAAGGTAAAATCTCTCGTAATTAATCCAAATAATTCATAAAATATTCCGAAAAATAAATTCATACTATAGCCGCTCTAACATCAATAAATCAAATAATAGTATATACTAAGTTCCATCATTCACAACACACATTTGAAATAAAAATAACAAAAATTTAACAGATGCAAATCACTAATTTATTAAAAAAAAACCCGCACGAAAAAAAACGAGCCACCGAACCGTAAATTTCAAAATCGTCGTAGGTACGGTTAAGAACCACCAATAGTTGTTGAGAATTCCCCAGACGAACTAAAGCCTTTTACGTAAAACGCAAAAATCGAGAATCACTGTACCCAGCCAGCAAATCGCATTTTGAACAATTCCTCAGCAACGATGAACTCATCTGACTGTTAAGTAACACAATCCCCGTGGACATCTATCATAGAAACAATCCCACGTAAGCCCTAATGACGAATAGACATTAAATAGATATAAAAAGAAAAATGTAATTTTACCAGTTAATAATACCATTGGTGAATCTGGTCATCCCAAATTTCAAGTTTAAATCATCATCGAATAGCACCCTCACTCCATTTGCTAAAAAGATTTAACCATTATCAGGGAACGCCTACATAAAAATTTCTTACTTCACATCTGGGTGTCTGAATTAATTAGCTACTGTGAGATTGGAATTCGTCGTAATTCAGCTGAAATAAAAAATATCATAGTAAATTTAATTTAACTAATTCCAAAAAAGAAATTACTGAATTTTCCAATTGATGATTCCCTTTATAAATTGCGAAGGCAAGAGCGATGCCGAGTGGAAATTGGCGGCAGTGTTTAGACACACACTGGTCACCAACACCTCGACCTGACTTTTCGTAAAATTAATCAATTGAGAGAATCAAGGCACACCCATTTTCTCTCACTCATTAGAATATGCACACATAAAAGTCACAACTGTGGTGTGCGCAGTAATCGATCAAATCACCGATGCTTGTACCCATATGCAAATATAATGGATGCGCCCGATTTCTACATTCATTTTGTTTCTAAATTGTTAATGCATCGAAATCTGCAAAAATCTGGTTTAGTAGCTGAAACCCCACGGAAGGTCGAAGGGAAGGTAACGAAAATGATGGAAGGTAATCTTAATGACACATTTCTATAAATTATTTACTTCTTACTTTCAAGTCATAGCTATGGATAATGTACCACCAACTTTGCAGACCCCGATGATGATTCCCTTTTCTTTGTTCATTAGAAACGCGAAAAAGAGAGTACGTAGAAAGATACGAAACGATATTACACCCTAGGATTATCCTTTCACTGTCAGATTAAGCTAGTAACTGTATCCCGATCAAAATGAATAAAATGGACCAAACTTAACTCATTAAGAAAATTATGATTCACTTCTGCTAGAAAAGATCGTGTAAATGAGGAGCAACCCCATATTACTTCTCAGAATCTAACAGAATAGGCAAGTAAGACACAAGTTAAAGTACCAAGAGACTTTCATTCGTTTCGTTCATTCAACCTGTTGATAATGATGATACCTATGACTTATTGGACTCGGCTTAATTTATTGAAATCCGTTATTAAAAGACATAAGGAAGTTTTTGTTCATGATAGTCGAACTGCCATCACTAAATTTACATTTAATTACAAGATTCCAGAAATAATAATGTAGTTTTAGTCGAGTTTAATTAAGAGTAACGATTATTTTTTGACCGTTGGTAATACTCATCTTAATTAGTAGTGACGATTATTTTTAACTACTGGTAATATACTTATTAATTATGATTATTTTTAATTTCTGGTAATGCTCATATTAATTATTCATGATGCCTATTTTTAGTTATTAACAATGGTTATTTTAATTATTCATAATGATTAATTTTAGTTGTGAGTAGCATTTATTTTAATTATTAGTAATGAATGTTTATAATTGTTAATAATACATATTCTAGTGATTAATTTTAGTAGTTGATAATGTTGATTTTAACTATTGGTAAGGATAATTGTTGGTAGCGATTATTTTTTGTTCGTTAGCAGCGATCGTTTTAGTTATTAGTAATGATAATTTTGTGGTTGATAATGAATATTTCAACTATCGATAATGAATATCTTTCTCTGATTAAAATTTAACGCTCTAATGATCCACGTGAAATGTTGGATGTAGATTATCTATATAACGTTCCGAGTAACCTTATATTTAGTTTAATTAGAAATAATATATATAAGTGATTGGAACCTTAGAATTAACAAAGTGTAAGAAATTATTAGACTCACCAGGTTAATAAAATGTGAACGGGTATATTTTAATCATGTCATCTAGCTATCAAACTTTTCGGATCATTGACGTCTAGATTTCATTATTTGGGTCTTCGAACCGTACGTTATTGACACTCGTGCAAAGTTAATTACGATTGATCTCCTGGATTCATAGGACATTACCATCCTCAATTGTGACTCTTATTTATTTACGAGAACTTCGAGTAGAAATATTCAATACCTATAGTCTAGTGAATTCATTGCCGGGATAATGCTTTGCGTTTTCCCTTCTTGTGAGACGCATATTGAACTAATCTAGCCAAATGGACGATTCGTATTTCCATCCGAAATCCATATTTCAGCAACACGAATTCATACAGTCAATATTTGGAGTTAAGTTGACCGCATTAACCGATTTCAGTGAAAAAATGACGAAAACATTTAAACTAACAGTTTGAATAACATTTTTGGTATAATAAAAGTTCTCCAAATGTTTTCCTTGGTAAATTGGGACACCTAAAGATAAAATCTGAACCACCAACACTCCGGTTGGAGGGCTTTATATACTCACCAACAGCTCTGCTGAACACTCAAAGAGTGTTCTTTAGAAATTATACTACTAAGCTTCCTACAACGTATAATAAGGAAGGTAACAGAGGACGAACTAAAACCCAAGAGTGAGATTGCACCCCCACGTTGTAGTAAATGCCGGTAAGAGATGAATCAAGTCACCCCGACGCTCCTAATAGTGATTAATAACCAAGGGATAAATTAGGATATGCACCATGACACTCGATGACCCAACCAATCGACCTAGCCGCGACTATTCATGCAATATTGATACTAAATGGTGGTTGAAATAGACCACTAGACTACAGACTTCAGATTTAAAATGATAATGGAACATTATTCGTTCAGAGAATCCCTGGGTCGACGCGTCCCGGACCATCGCTAGGTTCCCGGCCACTCGGCTGCCAGATGCAGACAAACGATGTGGAACGCGGGATTTTTAATATCCCCCGTCCGAGAGACAAGGTATGGAAATAAAAGGGATTCGGAAGATGTAGAACCCCCTTACGTAGCCATAAAACGCGAACCTGGTCGGAATCCGGCCCGAGAGATCCGAGGCCAGGCGGAGTTCATGTTGGCTCGACTAGAGGAGCACCAGAGGGAGACAGCCCGCCAAACCGACAAAGTCAGACGATACTTGGCCCAGATAAACCAAGATATCGCAGAGGGCAGAATACCCAGCACGGATGGGTATGCCCCTAGTTATAATGTGTCATTCGAGCTAAATGACGAGAGACTACGCGAACAAATCTCGGACATGGACGTGGTGGTACCACGGGTAGTTCTCCCTCGAGAATTGGAAAACGAGGGGAGATACACGGAGTATCGTCGCGACCACTCATATCCGCGCGAGCGTTCAAGTCGGTGTTATAATTCTAGTCGCCCCAAGTTTATGGATTTATGATGTGGTGTATTAAATATTCGAGAAATCTTATGTAAAATTTTCTTTTCTTATTCTCATAATTAACCCTCGATTATAGATCTTAAATACAATCACCTGAGTACTTATTTAATAAACAATAGGAGGCAATTTAATAGGTTCTTCTCAATGTAGATATGTCCTCATGTAAAGCTCTGCAAGGAAAGCTGGACAAAGCCAGGAACACCAGTAGAGAGTTGCAACAACAGATTGTACAACTAAACAGTGAAATTCAAAAGATCAAAGCGACTTGGATTGAACAGGAAAAAGCCAAGGCAATATATTGGAAGATGACCGCGGCACAACGCGGGTGGGATGAGGAGAGACAACTCACCCGATCACAGAAAGTACAAATACGCGGACTGGAGGTAGCGTTATCGGCCCGCCAGGAAGGCAGCGCGGTAACCTACCCCCCTCGTTCTTGCACCCGCCCAAATTGCTTATCGAGAATCCACGTCTACTATAGAACCGACATCTAAAGCTCCCAAACATAGGCCGGGGAGAGAAGAACGTGCAAAACGCCGAGCTGCAAAGGCACCTGGACAATGATTTAAAAATGATTTTTGTATTAATTAATAAATATTTTATTCAAATTAAATCTGCTGAAGTTTATTTTTGGTAATAATATCACAGGAGTGTCACAGTCAGTCGTGCGAGAATTAGATGGCAGGGAAAGAAAATATTGTTGGACCAAAACACAAACGGCCTTGTAAATGTTTAAATGAATCGGTAACACACATGCAAATATAACATGCAGCTTTAAATTCAAAACCTATGAAAACATCAATTAAACCTATCAAAATATGAGAGAAAAATAATTACATATAAAATAATAAACATAAAAATAAATTAAAATAATAACAAAAATGCACCAAGATCCACACGAGTTAAATATAAACACAACACGAAAACCCAACAAATTCGACCGAAATTTGATAATTTAACAAAAAAAATGAAAATTTCATGAAAATGAAATTAAAAATCAAAGAATTTGAATTAGAAATAATTCAATAAAAATTTCAAATAAAAAATTATCAAATTAAATTAAAAAATAATAAAAATTAAGATAAGAATACACTAGAAAATACCAAGGTCGAATTTTGTTTTACTAAATCAAAAAGAACACGCAAGGTTAAGAACAAAAAATAGGTATAAATACCGATTCATTTTTACACAGTTTTAATCGTTTTTGAATCGTCTTAATAACCTTCATTTTGAATTTAACAGTTTTTAAAAATCTACTTTAGGTGAGTGAGAGTTTTATTTGGAAACTCTCTCCACGTCGCATCCTCGCAACCTCGGTAGAGCTCTGCTTGGATGTCGGCGTGGGGAGAGTAGTATTTTTTGTATGATGTCTATTATTGGGCAAGTAATTTGTTATATTGTTTTTTAATATCTTAATAAATATTTATAAAGCATAAAATCAGTTTGTTTTTTCATTAATTATTCGTTTAATTGTCGAAATATTTCCGGCCCACAGCCAAAACCCATCACAAGTCAGTAAAATCATACACATTATTCAGATTCGTGTATGTGCGTGGAATATCGCCGATGATCTGTGACCGTGAAGACCCGGCGTGCGGAACGCAGGGATCGGAACGTCAATATTATCCGTATAGAAGAAAGGAGAAATAAGGAAGGGGTCTTTGGCTACTCCCTCGTTTCTCGATTTCTTTAAATTCAACCTAAATTATTCTACATACGGCTCAAAATCACCACACCGAGTAGTCCAGTGGACACTCATTAAATATAATATGAACACAATGCGCCTAGGGTCAACTAAAGAAAGGTAACATGGATTAATAAAATGAAATCATTGCTAAAAAATTCGAATCACAAGTAGATTATATACGACTAACAATTTTAAGCCATAGAATAGAGGTTAAATTAATTACAAAATAGAATAGTTATCAGGAACTCACAGTAATAATTAATCTTTGAATAAATTATAACTTAAGTAACTACCACGAACTTAATGTACCTGGTTACCTAAATGGAATAAAGGGGAGTGATAAATTTGAAATCAATATTTGCGAAAAGCCTACAACTCTTTCCGCCATCGAATTAATATTAGGACCTTATTTTTGACATGAATTAAGAGAAAAAATCGTTACCAGTATATCAAAATAAGCCCCAATTAATATAATGATCAGAATAAATTAAAACCACCACCAAATAAAACAAAATATGAGAAGATTATAATTAGATGGTCGTAAAATTAATTAATGTACATAATTCCACCGGAACGATTTTCAAGTCAAACCAGATTCGGAAAAATTTTGGAACCGAAATAGTGTCGCAGAATGGGGAATGTCTATTAACTCCATTGACCACTGAATGTCAATTTTCCCCTACGCCTACTGTAAGCTTAAATAAAAGAACTATGAAAACTAATACCTGTAGAGATCTCTTTCCAACCACACCGGAGGGTTTTCCAAATTTGTTCGCATGATTTTCTTCTAACCTATACTGAAACAACAACATGCCGTGGTCTACCAACCCAAGTAGTAAAAATTATTATAAACAAATATTAAAATTTACTTCAAGGAATTCCATCCTTTTATGCCGCAATTACAAGCGTTAGCGACGAATTCTCCTGAGGACGTAGTAAATTCCCCGAAACATTAAACAAATTTTTTCTAGAAAAATCAATAAATAAACTAATAATGAGAAAATCCCAGCACTTACCACATATGTCATGTTAAATATCCAAATGTTAGACTCTATAACGATCACGCATGCCAACCAGACATAGAGACACTATTCTAACGACACACCCGAGCGGTAGAAATTGCCACAGAGTGTGATTTTCTACCGCACACATTCACTCTTAGTTTCCTTAAATAAGATCAATAATCAGAATAACGTTTCTAAACTTTTTCATAAATGTCTAATAAATTCATTATCGACGACGAAATGCTGACGAACAAGTTTCCCGCTGAGGTCGGAACTATGGACCTAAATTCATGTAAACCAGGTAATTTTAAATTCTTACTTAATTTTCCTCTACGATAATGATAACTCTTACATAATACCGTGTATTTAATAGTGTACATTCTAATCATAATTTTTAAATGATTTCTAGTTAAATGAATTTTTTGAATTGATATTTTAATCATTCCTTTTTGACCTTTAGTTAAACAATCTGTACGAAATTGATATCTTAACCATAATTTATTTAAATGATTTTTAGTTAAACAATCTGTACGAAATTGATATTTTAATCATAATTTGTCAAACGATTTTAGTCAAATGATTCTTATAGAATGGAATGTTAACCATAATTTTATAGGGTTGATGGTTAACACGTCATTTCTTCCAATGGTTTTAAGAAAACTGACATTCAGTTATAGTTTTCCCAAATGGGTTTAGATTTAATATATAATTTTCCCTAAATGGTCTCTAATTTTACCAATGTACACAGATATGTACCTATACATTAAAAATTATTGAAACGCCAGTAGGAAGTCGCTCAGCATGCTTCGCTTCCAGGATTCAATTAATCACCACGAAATGAAGCGGCCTATTTTATGGGAATGTATAAATTTCCTTTTTTACCCACCAATAGGTCGATGGGTAGTATACATTATTGTTTATTCACATTTGCTTTTTGCCATAAAAACTGTTAGATTAAAGATAAATGTATAGTGATACTAACGGCTCTTCCTTATTCAGAGAGATCCAGTTCGATGATCTATATCCCAACCCACGTTGCTGATCGATGGAGGTGGGCATGGGAACAATTCCGACAGGAGAGATGCCCCGAGTTTCCCCAACCGGAGCCTCAACAATTCGACGGACGATCAATGGAAAGTGACCACAACCCATGGCTGGCTGACCGACAATGGGATTTCCTGTTGTTTGTTCAAGGCGATGAGTTAAAACTTGATAAACCTCGAAAACCTCACCGTCCACATACAAATGCCCTTACTCTTACAAGTAGTAGTCTCCTTATCTTCCAGTACGACATTCTTCTAATGAACTCTAATCCTAATAGCCATCACACGCAAGGGACTTTCAAAGCGAGCATAAGTCTTCCGTCGACAGCTCGTTCGACCCAGGGATTGTTCGAGCAATTACAGCATTAGTAATAACGCTCACTTTTTGCGGACAATCCACCCACTCGAACACATTTCCAACGTTGCATAGTGTTGGGCCAGAACACAAACGGCCTTGGAAAATGTTTAAATGGATCGGTAACACACATGCAAACATAACATGCAAATTTAAAATAAACCTATTAAAACATCAATTAAACCCTATCAAATATGAGAAAAAAGAGAATTACATATAAAATAATAAACATAAAAATAAATTAAAATAATAACAAAATGCAACAAGATTCGCACGATACAAACACAAATATAACATGAAAACCCAACAAATTCGACAAAAATTGATAAATCAATAAAAGTTCATGAAAATGAAATTTAAATCAAAAAAATTTGAATTAGAAATAATTCAATAAAAATTCTAAATAAAAGATTATCAAAATAAATTAAAAAATAATAAAAATAAAGATTAGAATACACTAGAAAATAACAAGGTCGAATTTTGTTTTACTACATCAAAATTAACACGTGAAGTTAGGGACAGAAAATATGTATAAATACCGATACATTTTCACATAAAATTTAACCATTTGAAACCATTTTTGACACCAGTTTTGAATCAAAAATCTTTTTGAATTTTATTTGAAAATCTATTCGAATTTTTAGGTAAGAAGTAGTTTTATGTGGAACTCTCTCTCCACGCCCCATCCTTGCAACCTCGGTAGAGCGCTGCTTGGATGTCGGCGTGGGGGGAAGAGGTATTTTTATGAACATTTTTTTAATGGAATGGATTGTTATGGTCAAGTAATTTTGTATTTTGCTTTTAATATATATTAATAAATATTTATGATGTTAAAAATTTGTTTTTTCATAAAATTAATTAATCTATTTGTCGAAATTTTTCCGGCCCACAGCCAAGACGCATCGCAAGCCAGTAAAATCAACATACAATTCAGATTTGTGTAAGTGCGTGGAATATCGCCGATGATCTGTGCCCGTGAAGACCCGGCGTGCGGAACGCAGGGGTTGGAACGTCAATATTATTCCGTATAGAAGAAAGGAGAAATAAGGAAGAGGTCTTTTGGCTACTTCCTCGTTTTCTTTAAATTCGATTTAAAATATTTCACATACGGCTAAAAATCATCACACCGAGTAGTCCAGTGGGCACTCACTAAATGTAATATGAACACAAAATGCATTGATAATTTTATCCCCACTTTCCTGTTGAATCGTTTCATTTTTGAAATTTTGTGTATCTAATATTTTAATTTATTTACATATATTGATATTTTCCTCTCTTATTACAATACTCGTCATTTATGAGTTTTCTAAACTGTTGTTTTGTTTCCATATTGTTGGGGTTCTCGGTGACTTCGGATAGAAATTATTGTCGATCTGCCTCCAAACGTGCTTTAAACACCAGTAACGAACTCCAAGCGATATAAACTTTATTGATTAATACACTTTGTCTCCACTGATTTACAAAAATATTTACAATTCACTCTCCAAATTTTTAATTTCTTCACAATTTTCTGAATTCTAGAGTATTCGGAGGTTTTGACCCATTTTAACTTTTTATCAAAAGTTCACACGATTATAGTTCTATGGTAATTTTGATCGTCTTATTATTCTACACCATATATCAAAATTAAAATTTTTGGCCAAAGTTGTGACCCTTTATAACTTTTTATCTAAAGCTTTGATAACTAAAGTTCTATAGGCAATTTTGCTTGTTTCGTCGATCTCTACAACATATCAAAAATTAAAAATTTTGACCAAGGTTTTGACCCTTTATAACTTTTGACCCAGAAGTCAGACTGCCATACTTCCATAGTAAATATTGCTCAACTTCTCAAGCTCTACAACATATCAAAAATTAGAATTTTTGAAGGTTTGACCCTTAATAACTTTTTATCCAAAGGTCGGAAGATCCTAATTTTATCACCACTTTTGCCCTTTCATCGTTCTGTACAACATATTAAAAATAATTTTTTTGACCAAAGTTTGACCCTTTTTAGCTTCGAACCTTTAGAAGATATAACCATGGTTCTATTGGCAATTTTATTAAGCTCATTCTTCTCTACAACATATCAAAAGTTATATTTTTGGTCAAGGTTTGACCCTTTTTAGCTTCGAACCTTTAGAAGATACAACCATAGTTCTATTGGCATTTTTACTCAGCTCATCGTTCTCTACATAATATCATCGAACTGTTTTCTCATCGTCAATAAGTCGATCGTTTTCCTTCGTTTGTTATTAAGTTCCATTCTTTAGTTCATCCTCTCTCCGTGGTCCGACAAAATGTCGTTCCAACATTTCTGTTTAATAATTAAACATTTGCTTTTATTTCCTTGGGTTCTTTGCAAAAACAATCATGGTTATCCCGGCTGAGCCCCCAAATTTGTACTTGGTGGGCTAGTCGTCTATTGTTTACTCTCTTGATTTGTAGTCAGGTCATTCGTTTTTCATCGATCTTTACAATTTCTCATCAATCTTTATAATCGATCTTTACATTTTTAAGTTCCACATGTTTCAACTCTCTGGGGTTCGGCCAAATGTCGTCTCGACATTTTTATTTGAAAAAGTAGTTCTGTAACCTGTCCCCTCTCATTTGTTTGTACAAGAAAATCATTCGATCCCGGCTGAGCCCCCAAATTTGTACTTGGTGGGCAAGCCATTCGTTTCTCATTTTGTAGTCGGGTTACTCGTTTTTTATCTTTCTGTATTAAGCTCTCTTCTTTTTCATTTGTCATCTCTCCGGGGTTTGGTAAAATGTCGTCCCGACATTTTTGTTTGATCATTAGACATTTGTTTGTATTTCTTTGGGTTTTTTGTACGAAACAATCATTCTATCCCGGCTGAGCCCCCAAATTTGTATGGTGGGTTACAGGGTTTCAAATCTTGCTTACCTTTATGGTTGCCCTCGTAACGCCATACAAAATGATGCTGATCCACTTGGCACCCGTTGCTAGGCAACGTTGGTAATGTGTTCAAGTGGTGGATTGCCCGCAAGAATTGAGTACCATGTGCTAGTACTATAGTTGCTCGGATAACCCTCGGGTTCACGAGCTGTCAATAGAAGACCTGTGCTCGCTTTTGATTCTTAGGTCCCATTATTCTCCTATCTCCTTCAAATGTTAACCTATACTCTTATATCATTTATCTTTATGTCCATTCCCATAGTCCTTCTTATCGTTGTCCATGTCGAAGATTATTCTTTGGTCGGTACACCCTTGGTTATGTCAAATACACCCACATTATATCTTTCACCCTTATCCCCATTATAACCACAATGTTTCCCATTATTATTACTAGCATTATCATTGTTGCCATCATATGTATTACCCTTATTAATTGTTACTACTATTACCTTTACTAATATTTTTATAGCTATAACTACCATTATATTTATTGTTATTGTTACTATGAGTATTACTATTATTATTATTGTTATCATAATTATTATCAAGCATTACTACAAATACCATGATTATTATTATTATTACCATTATTATTATTATTATTGTCATTATCATTATTATTATTATCAATATTATTATTATTAATATAATTAAAATTACTCTTATCATTATCGTTATTATTATTAAGATTTTGTAGGGATCCTTCCTTATTCCTCAGCGTTAAAAATTGTTTATTGATATACAACATTAGCCGTAGTCCATCTATATTTTTCGGTTTTCGATAAAGTATTTTTGTAAATTCGAAAATTTTAGCAGCGTTCCGCCCTTATTTTTCGCATTCCATTTTTACGTTACTATTTTTGTTAAGTATTTGAATTAGTTCGGAAAATTTGAGCAGCGTCCCGCCCATATTTTCCGCCTCAACTCAAATTAATTTATTTAATTCTTATTTAAAAATATTATTTTTCATGATTTTGGTCGTTCGGATTAATCTTTTTCCGATGGCTATTCATTTTAACTGTTGCAACGATTTCGCAATCTCCCCCGCTACCCATTCCCTCTTTTTGTCCTTAAGATCTATTTATGTTCATATTATAATTAATGAGTGCCCACTGGACTACTCGGTGTTAGAGATTTTGAGCCGATTGTTGTTAAAAATTTATGTCAATTTTACAGGAAACGGATTGTGAAGGAGTAGCCAAGGGACTACTCATTTACCCTCCAATTTCCCCTATGTACGGATAATATTGACGTTCCAACTCCTGCGTTCCACACGCTGAGTCTTCACGGGTACATATCATTGGCGATTTTCCACGCACTTACATGCATCTGTACTATGTAGATTTTACTTTCTTGCGTTATGTGTTGGCTGTGGGCCGGAAAAGGAATAACAAATAATAATTTACCATAGCATTTGGAATAAAAGTTTCGATGCACTAAGGCTGTAGATATAAAATATTTATTCAGCATATTACATCGGCTACATACATTTGAAATTCATTGTATCCATTCCATAAAATTTACTTCGAAAATCACATAAATTTAATTCGATAAATCATTCTGAAAAATCATCCATAAATTCAATTGAAAAATTACCCACAAATTTGATTCAAAAAATCATCCATAAATTCAATTGGAAAAACAAAACTATCCATAAATTCAATTTGAAAAACAAAAATCATCCATCAATTCGATCTGAAAAGTCATACATAAATTCAATTGAAAAATTACCCATCAATTCTCTTCGAAAAAATCAACTAATAATATTGCACCAGTTGAGAGTGATCGTGTTCAGGCAAAACACTTACCCGTGTTAATTGCCTGAATGCACGGCTCTCAACCAGCTACACAACCAGCTACACAGTTCTATAATGAAATTTTTCCTCCGAAAAATAAGACTGAAAATTTGTGAAAACACATCGGTATTTATACCTATTTTTCTCGCGTGTGAAATTTGATGCAGTAAAACAAAATTCGACCTTGTTATTTTCTAGTAAATTCTATTCGTTAATTTTATTATTTTTTTGATTTATTTTTATAATTTTTTATTTAAGATTTTTATTGAATTATTACTAATTCAAATTTTCGATTTAAATTTCATTTTAATGAACTTTTATTAATTTTTTCAATTTCGTCAAATTTGTTGTGTTTTCTTGTTATATTTGTGTAGGTATCGTGCGAATCTTGGTGCATTTTGTTATTATTTTAATTTTATTTTTATGTTTTTGATTTTATATTTATTTATATTCTCTCAGATTTTAAAGTGTTTAATTGGTGTTGTATATTGTATTTTAAGTTATCTTGGTGCTGGGTCTTCGTGCTGTATTACTGATGCATTTAAACAATTCTCGAGGCTATTGGTGTGCTGGCCCAACACTATTAGCTATAAATTCATGTTACTAATTTATATCATTAATTATAAATTCATATTATCGATTATAAATCCGTATTGGAAATTCATATTATTAATTATAAATTCATATTATCGATTATAAACCCTTATTATAAGTTCATATTATCATAAATTCATATTATTAATCATAACTATAAATTCACGTCATTAATTTTAAATTTATTATTAATTATCAATTATTAGCTATAGATTCGTATTAGTAGTTAGGAAATCATGCGCTCACTTTTACAATTCGTATGTTAATTACACAGTCATATTATTATTTATGGAGTCACATTATTATTTAAATATTCCTATGGCTAATCGAAAATCCGTATTATTAACTATAATTACGACTTGAGGTTATGATTATGCAGAGTATTAATTATAACTTCAGGTTATTAATTAAAAGATTTTTTTTTGCTTAATGATCAAAAATTGCGAAGTTAACCCAAAAATCGCCCGCGACAATCGAAAACTTACAGTAGTCAAGTCATAATAATTTCGATAAAACTTAAAGACTCTAATATCAATGACCAATAACATTCGATTAACATTCCTAACGTTCCTAAGATAAGATTAGAATAAATCAATGAGAATATACATAAAAAAGGCGAGAGAAAAATCCAATATCACCCAGCATCTTCAAATCACGTTGGCAAAGACCAACCTCAATATAATCCACAACTCCATCGAATATCGGAAAAAAATAAAAATCATAAATTCAAATAAAATATAAGATCATAGAAGGTAATTCCAATAACAAGTTAAAGTTCTAAATCCAAAGATATGGGATTCAAATTGCGACATTCAACTGAGTAACATCTCGCCGTCCGAAGAGAATGATTTTTCCAATCTGTCCATAATTACTCTAAATTATGACTAAATTTAATAGGAGTAAATCAAAATTACCCAACCTTAAAATCCCGATACTGTCAATTGATAAGCGTTTTTCCCTGAAGAAAATTGCATTAATAAAACGAAGCCAATCTCCCAGAAAAATAACTAACTTATTAACAGAGAAACCGCCAAGACGGTCAATGTCCTTGCCTAGCCAACTTATGTTTCCTGTTTCAACCATAACCACCATATTTTCCCAAAAAACTCCAACACCGATCCAGTAAGATTAGACCTAAAAAATGAATGGACTATAATGCTAATCAACATAAACCGGAAACTTCACGCATAATAAACTATAAATTGTTACCTTATTAAACCCACAGAGAAACACGACCAAATTAAGTAAATATTAATCCAAAATCGCCGATCACTCTACAATCCGGATGTGGTAGTACCAATTGAAGTTGGACGTTGACACACCAGTTCACAAAATCTGAGACATCACTATTGATTTGTTTACTTGCACTTCCAACTATGCAAATGAAAAATCGAGAAATTTCGAATCCAATCAAATGATGTTGACATTTCCGCTGAATGGCGAATATCACATACTTTCTTAAATAAATGCAGTTATATTAAAGTACTACACCAATCGCAAACACCCATAATCATTGGAATATAAAATCTCACCCGGTATCATTGGATTAGTATTACATTAGAAAATGTATCGACAACGAATTTATCGAAAATGGAATGCTTCGACCAGCCCACCTGGCGAAAGATCGGTAGCCGATTCTGACCCACAGCTCATTGGTAATGATTTTTTTTTCTTTTCTTTTCATTTTTTTATGCATAAGTAATGATGATTTTTCAGTACTAAATAGGGAGGTTGTAAAAATTAAATATTTGTTTTCATCATAACGATATCGCAGTATTTTATAAACGGTTTGGTACTAAAACTTACCGTCGAATTTCTATTTATTATTAAATTTCATACTTGAATTCTAAGATAATAATTCTTTATGTTTAGATTATTAGGTTTTACATCCATTATGTTGTAATTATGTAGCATAATTTTTAGATTTTAGCCTTTACCATTTATAGATTGGAAATCACCAAATATATGGAATCTTTATTTAGGGTATATCAAAACCATTTTAATTTTTGTTTTAGAATAGTATAAATAAATACGGTAGAAACGCGTGTTAAATTTCATCATAAGTTGACTTGCTTCCTCTAGATCATCGATATAACGTAGGAATGGTGATGGTTTTCTATTAGACATTCGTCGGTCAATATAACGATTGTGAATCAGGGATTCGATTTTGCCATATTCTGGCGAGTTTGCATTATACATTACAAAAGGAGGGAGTTTGAAGATGGAAAATGTTACGAACGGAAGTTATCGGATACTAACCTAAAACTGGTCAGCATAAATGGGATAACCATCACAAACAACGTTAAATGAAGAATATTTTTCTCCTGCATTTTTTTTTGAATGTCTAGTAATTTGTATAAACTTAAAAACTGAAATGCCAAATTCAGGACCCCGCATCTATTGATTTTGATACTCCCACAATTAGATCTGCCAAGTCAGGAAAATCCCGAAAGATCCGCACGTAGATCGATACTTTTAGTTGTTTTCCCGCTATTAGTATTTAACTGTTGAATTTTTGAAAGGAATTTGTGTTAATTATGACCTCATTAAGGAAGTTCAGATCCGGATCTTATTCCGATGCAACTTGCCGACCGATGGAGAGAAGCGTGGAAGCTATTCCGACAATCCAGATATCTCGAGCCTTCCCCACTCGGATCCCAACAGAGCAATGGCCAATCGGAAGATCCTAACCGAAATTCCGAAGCACCGAAACTGCTCTGGGAGGAGTGGAATCCAGCTGCAGAAATCTATGAACACGCTCGTCGCCTACTCGATGATCTTCTCAACCATCAACGACAGGTAGACCTACAGGTGGTCCGGGCCCGTCAATGTTTGGCGAACATTGAAGACGACATCGAAACCGGCCGGATTGCCACTGCCTATCACCACCCACGGCCACGCAGACCCATGCACGGAGGCACCAGTGGAGAGACGGTCGTAAACAGGAAGGACTCTCAGATGGCCGGGTCTAACCGGGTTCGAAATACTAAGCGGCCAGTGATGATTTTCTCGAACTGCTCCTCGGAGGAGTGGGTAGCGAGGGGATTCACTGACACTTGATACTGACATCCTGAATTAACCTTAGTTTATATTTTCTTTGTTATTAAAATAAATAATTAGTTCGGTTAGAAATTAATTTCGTTTTGTTTGATGCTATAACAATTTGTCGAGGAAGTTTTGTTTAATTCCGATATATTTATTAGCTCTATGGTAATAGTTACCTTTTGATGTTATTAATTCCAGAAATGGATTCTCTACAAATCTTACGAACGGAACTGGCCTTGGCACGACAAAATAATAAGACTCTGTATGATCAGATTATCCAGCTAACTCGAGAAGTACACCAAACCCGAGCTACTCGGGTAGATCCAGCAAAAATAAAAAAACCCCTATATCAGAGACTCACCGCTGCTCAAAAGAGATGGGCAGAAGAAAAGCAGAAAAATCAAAGTCTGCGAACGCAGATACGAGGACTGGAGGTTGCCCTGTCGGCCAGTTACTTATCCGCTCGTGTTCGCGCCAGCTCAGTTAGCTTACCGGGAGTCGGCAGCTACTCCAACATCGGCCTCAAACCCAGCAATGACAGCAAATATTAACTCTCGCCCAGGACGCAAGGAAAGAGCCAGGCGCCGTGCCGCTCGATTATTAACTCAACCCAAATAAAATCCGAAAGCGTTGTAACTCGTGAATAATACAGGTTTTGTTGTCTGATTGTATTAACTCCTGTGTAAGATAGTCCAGAAATCATGATAGAATTCCTGTTATTTATTAAACTCCAATGATAAATACATGACATGAAGGGACCAATTATAAAAAATCGAGCATGTGTCTTCTAACGACGGCTCGTTGGACCCGAGGGTTGTCCGAGCAATTACAGTATTAGCAATAGTACTCACTTTTTGCGGACAACCCACCCGCTCGAGCACATTTCCAAAGTTGCCTAGCAACGGGTGTCGAGTGGTAGTCAGAGTAATGTTTATATGGCGTTACCGGGGTGACAACAAGATAAAACAAATGTCAAGCCCAGTAACCCACCAATAGCAACGGGTGCCGAGTGGTAACTAGAAAGTATTTATACGGCGTTACCGGGGTAAACACAAGGACGTTTAAAACAAACAGCAAAACCCAGTAACCCACCAATATTAAACACTCAAGAGAGGGACCAGAGAGAAAAATCGCACACATACCTTCTAACGGTAGTGCGTTGGACCCAGTTTGAGGTCGGGCCAGAGCAGTTCCTATGTGGCGCTCACCTTTGGCGACCTCAAAAACCATTGGTTGCATTTCCAACGTTACTTAGTAACGGGTAACCATTGGGGGCAAGCAAATATCTACATCTGGGGTCAAGGTAAAAACCATAAACCCCACAATAATACAGCGCAAGTTTCTCTTTCGTAAGATTTATTCCTCATTTAGGTCCAAAAAAGAACTTTTAGAATTATTGTTACTCAAAGGTCAGACGCGTGTAGAGGATATTGCAAATCCTGTGATGTTGTGTATGAGTTATGTCCCCACTGGAACACGTCCCGACTAGCACTGTACCCCCCTGGACATTTTTTATGTGGTCATGAAAGTCGGTCACGTTAGTTTTTGACCCAAAATATTTAAACTCAACTTGTTGCTAATTTATATGACTGTGTTTCCTAGACATAAGAACGAAATGCAATACTAAAGCTTTTTTTAGACAAACAATTTTAGGATAAATCAAACCTAAAAATTATAAAATAATTCACAAAAAATTGTCTGCTGTATTTTTTTAATTAAAATTCTTAATTGTTTGTAAGAAAAAAATTTGTAAGAAAATAAATAACATTATAATTATTTGTTGAAATCATTTAGGCAATATTTAAAATTTTAAAAATTATTTTAATATTAGAATTATAATTTAAAATTTATATAATGCTGGTCTTATTAGAGTGGTGTGCAGCTTTTGTTACCTGGTTTTTAGTAAGAGTTAATCCATATTGGAGAAAAGTTGAGCCATTTCTGAGACTTACAATTCTTGTTATTATAACATTAATAGTTACTTTTTGGGTATCTGTATTCAGTTATTTGCTCTTATACTATTTTTACGTTCCAATTGCAAAGGCAAATAAGCAATTAAATTTCAAATTTTCTTCAACATGCAAATCATTACGTGAAAACACAGGCATTGCATGTTCATTTCCTAAAGATAATGTGTCATTGTTCATTGATGGAAGTTCATTATTATCATTTGGGCAAAGTTACAAACTTTTCGTAGTTTTGGAAGTGCCAGAATCAAAAGTCAATCGCGAAATCGGCATGTTTATGGTGGGAGTTAATTTATATAGCAAAGAAAATAATTTGCTTCAATCTCAAGAAAGATCTATGATGCTTGAGTATAAATCTGAATTACTTGAATCAATAGACACTATTTTATTTTCTCCATTTTATTTACTTGGAAATAAAAAGCAAAAGCAAGAAATTAGAATCGAGATGTTTTCCAATTTGATAGATAATCTAGTTAGTTATTAACATTTTTAAAATTAAGTAATTTAAATATATATTTTTTATATATATATATAGCATTAAAATTAAATAAATCATTTATTTATCATAATTATGTCACTAATTTATTGTTATCTTTGCAAATATTATATTTATTGTATTCATCAACAGTATATTTATATTTCCATTATTCATATTTTGCTGAAAATATTACCATGGGATTTATTTTAAAACGTTGATAACTATTCGTAAATGTTGTGGATCCTGCGGCAAGCAATGAATATGAGAAATAGTTAATGGCAAATTGAAAAGCATATAGATAGAACGAATAGTTCAAATATTAAATTTGGCAGTATAACTAGAAAATAACATTGTAGGGCGATAGAAAGAAAAACAGTATTTAAAATTATACTTTAAATTTTTTAAAAACTGAGCCAAAACAAATCCCAATGCAACAAATAAAATTAAAAGTGGGTCGGCTTGCAAACGGGTCATAGGAAATATGATTTTTTTGCGCCAAGTACTATTTAAAGCAGAGATGGTCATTCCGCGTGTTCACAACTTTCAAACAAATGTTTATTTTTATTCATTTCTATTTACAAATTTCGCTCTTCGATGTTCCGGAAGTTGTGATCAACACCGCCAATGTATATCCAATAATCACAACATAAAGGGAAAGAAGCATTAATAGTTTACAGTTATAACGGTTTTTAGATATTCGGTTATTATATAATTTATTAAAGTGTTGGGGTTATAATAAAACATGAATAAAAATTATCAAAATCAATTAAAATTAATTAAAATTTTGAAAAAGTACAAATCAATATTTTTCGGTGGGAAAAGTAGTAACCGGTGGCAAATTTGATTTTGAGACGAATAAAATACTATTAGATTGATCTGAAGGGTCTGGAGCCCAAAAACAAACTAATTAAATTATTTGCCGACGAACCTATTAATAAAGAGCGCAGAGCTGAACGTCAGCGTAATGGGTTTCCCAGAATTAGCAAAATGGGCAATAAATAGTCCAGTCGGTTAAAATTGTTTTCTTAACTCTAATCTAAATTAATGGCAACCCAAAATTATAAAAGGAACAAACAAAAAAAAGTTGCCAGTTTGTCGAAGAGAAAAAGTGATTATTTTTTAGAACGAAGTGAAAGTAATAAATAGATAAAGAATTTAATCAGATTGCAGCGACTTATTACCTGATACCCTTAGGGTGCCTACTAATAATCAAATAATTGTATCCTGTGGTGAATATTTGTGAATAAAGATTTCTTTGTTGGGATTTTGTCTTATTGATTATTGAACACGAGGAGTCGGATCGAGAGATTTATCCATCGACGAATATTTAATATCCCAACAAAATTATGTTTAATTTAACTTGATCATTACAATCAGCATTGAAACAGTTTTCCTCTTAGTTATTGTAAACATTAAGTAGTTTGATTATGGCAGGGTTGTCGGTGAAATAGGAAATTAACAGTTACTGATCTGACTCCAAGCGTGTGTTGAAATATCAGCAACGACAATTTGTCTATAATATCAATGATTATTCAATACATTTAAGTGATATCCAGTGCAATAGTATACTACTTTCGAGCTAATGGCTGTCATCAGTACTATGCGGGAGGGGCTCAGATTTCTCTTCGCGCCAGGTAAGTGTAAAAACAATGTCAAGTTAACACTGTTATATGCTTATCCTGATGCACTGGACATCAAATAAGTTTGCAAAGTTTGGATTGAAGGCAAGAAAAAAGACAAATCTTTATCTCGAATGATTATTATTTATCCCTATTACAATCGATTTGATTTTGCTAATACTATTACACAAAGATTCACCACTTAAGACTCTAATTTCCAGACTTATTACGGCATACAGTGGGTAGTAGTCCAATTATTAACTACCAAACTGCCTCTTTATTCGAACCTCCTCAAATTATTCTTATCAATCAACGGATTTTTTTAGTTTCTATTTCTTTTTGTAACATTGTTTCTCAAATTTTTTGACTATTTTCTCATGGGTTTTCGTCTCGTTTTATCCCTGATTTTATTCTCAGTTCTATATTTTTCCTATTTTCGTCTTTCTTTTTTAAAATTTTGTTCTTATAGTTTTCTATCTTTCTTTTATACATTATCTCATGATAGTTGCAGATAATTGTCTTGTTTTCCAGCATATTCCATAGAACATTTCTAATTTCCGTTTTAACCCTGGCAACAGTGGAGATGCATTATTTTCTTTCTTTTTCTTCCTTTTTTATTTTCCCGACTGCCCTTATAATTCGTTTGTTATCCTGGTTAAACTCTTAAGATAAGGGAATTCCATTACAGAATTAGTTTTATTTCCCTCTTTTTCATTTGCTCTTAATAATTAAGAATGACCTTATCGTATTTGTTTGTTTAACTTTATTGATTTGTTATTTCTAAATTTTCATTTCTTGTCATAGCTCCGAAACTACATACTCTTCGATTTATTAATTTTCCTCTGGATTATTTCATTTAATTTTTTATTATTTGGCATCATTAACATTTATATTTAATTGAAATTAAGTGTTTATTTCATATTTCGATTTTTGAATATTCAAAGTGCCTGATTTCGTTACATTGCTCAGTACTAGATCCTATTTTTTAGTTATCAAGTTAGTCGCATGCATCACTTTATCTCTTAATCTCTAGTTTAAGTTCACATTATCCCGGTCAATTAATGTTATACTATTTTAAAAATGCAATGTTTAATACATATTAACTTAATTTAGAAATTTTGCAATGCAAAAATACAATAACTTCTGAAATACCCATATTTAAAAAAAAATTGAATATCAATATAATAATGTTGTTACCGGTTACAGGAAAAAGTTTAGACATAGGGTTTTTCGATTCTTTTAGTAATATTCGCAATCAATTTAGTACATTTCGCAATCAATTAAATAATCTTCTAATCAATTTATTAATATTAGAAAACAATTTAATAAATAAAAACTTTATTCAAGAATGACTTGTCCGGTTTCTGCTCTCTGGGCATAACTTAACATTTTCTGATAAAAGGACCCACAATCTTTAGATGTTACCTCATTGAACTTTTCGCAAATTACCCATCTTAATTGAGCGTCATTGTAACATGACTTCTTATCAATAATGTTCATCGAAGATGGTATACGACTTTCTCGCACATGTGATTGATTATTGGGCTACCGTATTTGTAGTTTGAATAATTTTAAAATGATTAACATTTTATTCCGTAGAATATAAGAAATTAGTTAAAAATTAAAAAATTATTTAAAAACATTCTTTAAATTGACAAATTTAATTAAAAAAATTTTAAAAATATTGGAGATTTTTTTTTAAAAAAAAGTATTGAAAATCTTTTGGATGAAAAATATTAAAAACTATAAAATTATAACGAGTACGAAATTTTATCTGGATACTATTTGAATTTTCTTTAAAATACAGCAATAAAAATTGTTTTAAAATCTTATAATATATAAATTGAATAAATAAGTAGGAAAAATGGAAATTTTTAAAAACTTAAGTATATAAAAAATCAATATTTTTGGGTTTGAAAAGTGGTGATCATTGGCAAAGGAAAGGTTGAAGATGTTTAAGATAATTTGAAAATACTAATTAACCCATAATTTATTGGAATATCTCGGAAAATGACGGGAATAAATTATCGATTCGCGTGGTCATTCCGGTAGGCAGATGATGGATTAGACTAAGAGAGATAATATACCGGTAAAGTCCGAATAAATACCCAGGCAAAATATAGACCAAGTAAATTGACAGAGATAATCAAAAACCAATTTGAAAAGCAACTTGGATTTTGCTGGGTAATATCGATTATTCAGGAAGGTTTTTTCTGTAAAATTGATTGAATGAACGATAATTTGTTGCGATTTTGCCATTGAACATGAAGAGGTAGATTGCGAGAGAAGTTTTTATTAAATTTTAGTTTAAAGGAGTCAGATGAAGTAAATACAAAAGCCACTTAGTTAGTTAATATAATTATTCCTTTTCTAATCTCATTGCTTAATTTTGATTTATGAAATGAAAATTAATCATTTCTCAAAATACAACTTTGCCGAATATGTCAAGTGATATTTAAATATTTGCAATTCAGTAAAGTGAGAACCGTTGACCTCTAGCTAAATGTTTACCATATGCATTACTGATCAAATTATACCTAGAATCATGACCGAAGTTCATTGTAATATTGATATTTTTACTAAAACGGACTTAACATAATAATAGGTTTTATTTTTCAGTACGATAAAATTTATTTCTGTGAAGTGACAATATTCACGCAATTGCTGCACTATTATTCGGGAAATTTGCAACTTTATGCAAATTTCGGTGGAATTCGCAGTTTGATGTTCTATTATCCTTTTTTATCGGCCTTCGTTTTTGTGACCATCTTCTTTTTGAGCTTGAACTTTTTGGTTTTGATTAATTGGCTTCATCGGCAATGGGTTAAACTGGAGAATAATAACACATCAAATAATATTGATTGGGTGAATGAAGATTCGGAAAAAAATGAGGATGAGGATTTCTGGCCAGAGCCAAGACCTTGTGCTAGTAAATTTCAATCTTCTTTTTAATATGGGTTTTATTTTCAATTAGTATCCGGACAGGAAATTATTCATAGAAATTACAGGCCAAATGTTATTGAAAATATCGGAGAAAACTCAAGTGACCAATGATAGAGTTTTTTAATTTTGAAATAAGCATTTTCCATTTATCAGATTGTTTGATATAAGCAGATTTACTAATTTGATATATTTTAATAAAGTATTATTGATATTAGTTGTTAATTGAATTATTTTGATTGGATGTAGTTTCTTACCCAAAAGGATATATTTAGTGATTAAATAAATATGTAGGTATTATTAATCAAATTGTGTTGCTAAATTTTTTACTTACAGTATCTGACTTGATAAGAGAAAATCTGATCACTGTCAATTAAATTCAAACTATTATTTAATGTTTATTCAACTCTGCTGGATTTTGATTGACGTCTCGGATTTTTTCACAGTTTATGTTGATAATAATTCAAGTAATATTGGAAGCGCTTATATTAACACACTCTCCTCTTTCGCCATGTTACCGGCCACGTTATTTTCTAATGTGTTCAGGCATGTTGTCACTATTGAATTTTCATTGTTAATTTCTGTAATTAGTTTGGTGAGCCTATTCTCTGAATAATTATTGCTTGGTCACGTTATGACAAGATCGGTATTAAAAATTATTCTTGCACGATATCGTTCGGTATATTTATCATATCACAGTTGTAATTTTTGTTTCTTATTCATGTTATAATTGTTGTCATAATTATTCCACGTGGCATAGCTTGGCGGTATCCTGACTGAGATTTTTAAAGTAAACTGCTTCTCTTATTTCTATCGTTCTTAATATCAACAAGACATTTCTATCACGGTTAATATCGGATTTACCTTCGTTATTGATTTTCGACGACAAACATTTCTAATATTGAATTTTATGATCGTTAACATAATCTTGTTCCACTATCATTTCCACCATCGATATTGCTAATTTTAACTTACTTCATGGATTTATTGCTCCAAAAGAAAAATGTTTCTATCGTGATCAATATCAGATTCACCTTTTTATGGATGCCTATTCCTCATCATGCATAGTAAGAACATTTCTGTCGGTATCAATGTTAAATATATTTTTATTATTATTTAAATTTTATTTTTATGGTCTCCTTCAATTTTTTTAGTCGTCTGTCGCTTTCTATTAGTCACGTTATCGTTTTTAAAAATATTTTATTTTGGTTAGTTTGTGTGGGGTTCGTAGACTGTCTGACCTTGAACCCTGGCATACAATCTTTCTACCCTTTACTGGTTACACGTTGCTAGGCAACGTTTTCGTAATGTAACCAATAGTTCTGAGACAGCTGTTGGCGAATAGGGTTGGTTTTTATTTATTTTTTCTAGGGTTTTCGTGTATCTACCCCTACGCCAGCAAGATTATTATTCTATCCCTCCTATGTACCCATGGTGATTGCCATGTTGGTAATGTACATAGAGGTTGAAAATTCATGAGCAGGTGAGCTCCATTTCTAGAACTACTCATGATATTTTCACTTTCGGGTTCTGGACTGCCGATGGAAGGTCTTACGTCTTTCTCTTTCTATATCCTGGTCCTTACTCGTCTATTCCTACAATTTCCATACTTATTTGTCATCTTTACGCATTATTTATAAAAATATCCTTGAAAAATTTGGGCAGCGTTCCTCCCTTTTTTTTTAGGTAAATTTCCTATTTCATTTGTTTAATCACGGAATCGACTACATTTTTCCTAATCTTTACCTATATTAAGATTTGATTAACAATTCCTTAATTCCCGGTACGTTTCCCATGATTTTAAGTAATTACAACCCTTTGCGATCACTTCAATAAACATTCCTCTCTTCTGTCAGATTAGATGATTCAACTTTTGGAAAACTACTTTCAAATTTACATTCCTAGCCTATCCTATCCTTTCCTATTTGATTTTCTGATTTATTTTCTGACAAAGTTTTAAATTTTTCCTACAAAACTTTTTTCCCGCTTAACTAAAGTCGCACTTCCCGAATTTTATTTTCTACTCGCTCCGGCCACATTTTCAGCAGCCACCTCGAGTATACAATGGCGCCCTGCGTAGCGGTCCCGTGCATAAAGCCGGAACCGACTGCGAACTGCCAAGGGGTTCACGAGGCACGACCCACGAGCTCAACTAAGGGTTTTCACCCACTAGCCGGCACACGGTCCGTCCCATGAACCATCTATTGAAATACGTATTATAAATAAGATTTTAGGGGGATTTGTCAGTGGCACCAAAATATTCCACGACCACCCAGAATAAAATCAAAGTAACAAGACTTCGAAATATATATTTATACAAAAAATAACAGTACTTAGAATCCACAATCATGCAACCAGATTTGAAAAATTGGCATAAATTGGCATAAACACTTTGTCTAAAAATGACTCACGGTTCGTCTAAGAAAGTCTAAAAAATTTTTCTATTAGTCACCTGACTGAAAAAATGTCTAAGACAGTCTGTTAAAAATTGTGAAAATGACTGCTGTATATATAGTGTTTTTGTGCCTGTGTGCGACCAATGGGCGATTTTTCGCCATTTTTAGGGCTTTTTAATTATTTTATTTATTTCAAAATATTTTTGTAATTTTTTATATATTTTTCTTTATTTTTTGATATATTAATATTTTATTGTTGGATTTTATTTTTATTATTATTTTCTTAAAATATTATTTTTAAACCCCAATATTTTGTTTTCTGGTCGCCTCTTCTGCCTGTGTTTTTTCTAAACCTTATTTTGCAAGGTTTTGGCAGTTTATTTTATTTTTCGTATGTTTCTTTTTGCATCTGTAGGCATTTTTCCGAATTTTAATTAATTATTTGTTTTATTTAATTTTTGTTATATTTTTAATTTGTTTTAATTAATGTTTTATTTTATTTTTGGTCTCTTCTTGCGGTGCGTGTTTATGTTACGGCAGCCATATTGACAATTTCAAAAATACATTAATCATTTTGTTCTAAATTATACAATTTTCACCTTTTTGTTTAAATTGGTTTTGTAATTTTTGTTTTAATTTGGCTCTAAGCCCCAACACAGCCAAAGGTGAGCTTTATTTCTAAAACTGCTAGGGCATGGTCTGCAGCTGGGTTCAGTGACCCACCGTTAGAAGGTACGTGCTCGACTTACACTTTTCGGTCTCTAACTTTCACATTGTATATTTTCTACATCCCTCAGAAACCTAGAGTCTCTTTATTTACTTCAAAACAAATAACTAGAAAACTATATTTATCATATGATTTAATTAAACATTCATTCTATACATCGCAACAATTCATCAATTAATTATAGTATTCGATGAGTTCGATTGATCTTGTCTCCTGTCTCCATTGGGCTTACTGGTTAGAATTAGGCGTTGACGTTTTCGTTCGGATCTTCCTGGCCGCGAATGAGAACGATTATTCTTGGTTCATTGGTCTCGGTAGGCCAATTGAGCTGGGGTGAAAACTAGAGGGTAGATAACTGTGTTGCCATCTTTGCTAGCAGTCAAAGCTACCTCCAGCCAACGTATCTGGGTTCGCAATGCCTGCACTAGTTGTCGTTCCTCCTTCCAACCGCGTTGAGCTGCATTCATCTTTTGGTAAATTTTTCTCGCCCACTCGGGTTTGATCCAGGTCAATTTGATCTCCTGGCATTCTTTACTGACCTGCAATAACTGTTGGTGAAGATCCAGGTCGGTCGAACCAGGTCGGTACCTGGCCGACCTAGTACCAGGACAGTTCTTGGTTGATCACATGAATAGCTTCTATACCTGAATTGAAAATATTAGTGAACGGTAATGTGGCGTGTGATAGTTGAATCGAAGATTTTTTGGGTATTAGTAATATTACAATTTAAAGTACTCTATATAAAACGTGAACTCGATTTATTAAGCTAATGAACTTTTCGTCGTATTAACTCATGAGGATAGTCTCTCGCTGTTTCTATTCTATGTATGGGAGTTACAAGTCAACAAGTAAGTCCTAACTACATTAAAACTCATTTACTGGGCCTTAAAATTTTATTTTATTGAAAATTATATATGAAAATTCATTTAACTAATCTAAATTTATTGACTTAAAAATAACAATTGTGATAGTTCATGATGGCATTGACGGAAAGATCTTCCAAATCTTCGATTCTAGAGTGGCTTCATGCCATGACTTTGTTCCTTTCGGTTTGGGTGAAGGCACTGGTAGGAGTGTTCATCTCTTATGTCTTGATGTTGTATTGGGCTGTTGAATAAATTGACCGTAAGAACAATATCTGTGGGCGCTCGCATCCGTGCGAGTGCAGGGTCTCGTAACTCGAAGGAGACGCCGTAATCCGGCGCATATCCGTCCGTGTTGGGATCTTGCAAGAGGCAATCGCTTTGATTCTTTCTAGTCATCTCCTAGCCATCCTCACTCCCCATTGGAACTTTCAGACCAACGCTACTAATCTATAAAGCGAGAATTCAGATCGCTGTCGTGCTTCTCGAGCCGGGTTTCGGCCAGGCTCCCGCTTGATTGCGAGGCTAGGTACCTCGATTTCGTCCTGCCGAGAACCTGTTCTGATGGGCCAACTGCTATCTCCCAATGAGGAGAGGCTGTAACCGGCATCCCACAATGACTGCCTATAGTGCGCTGCCAGGTCTGGGGCTACCCTAATGGCTACTCTGTCGTCGTCATTCCATATTGCGGTTTCGGTTGGTCGTGCTTCTGCTGGAAAAATGAAGTTAATATTTGGTTTCGTATTGAAATTTTTTATCTAATAATCGTAATAATTGAAACGGCCGCGCGTTCTGGAGTCGTAGATAACCTGGCTCCTACGAGTTTATCATGTTTTTTCTTCCCACATTGTAATAAGTACTTCTTATATCTGTACTAGGGTCATAGTGAGTTCGGTGATCATATATTTTCATGAATCGTATAAATGAAAAGGTCCTAACATTCCTCGTAACGAATCATGGTGTCATCCTGCTGGGGGTCGAAAGGTCGTGGAAGGTCCGAGTTGTATTTACTTTTGTTGTTCGACCTTTCGTTTTCCTCATCGATGAACTTTTCTGGGAGTTAGGTGTTTTCGTACTCTCGATTTTATGACTTATACGTATTCAAGACATTTTATTTATACTATTTTAGAAGTACTAGTGTGTGCGGGGGACCGTTCCACTCTAATTCGCCTGTTGAGAACTCCTACTTGAAGTTATTATTTATTTTTTCTTTAAAACAAAAAAAACTTTCTAAATTACGTGGGTCGTTTTTACAACGGTTCTGGTCTGCATACCTTTCTGAAGTCATTGTGATGGTATGACTCAATTCGTATCGTTGAATGTACGTATGATTAGCGCTCAATTTTGTTTTAATTTCCTATTTTTGGTCGTCTTTTCCCACCCAGATAGTGATTATTGTCGTCCACATTGTGGATATTATTATCATTCGCATTTTAATGGTTTATTATCTCCATCTGCTTGTATCGCTACTCTTATTTTTGTCATCTTTACGCTCCATTGACCTTTAGTATGATTTTGGCTTTCAAGATTATTCTTATCATATCTGTTAACAAAGATATTATTAACTAATATTGGCATTACTGTGACTTTGGTTGTTATGATTATGTTTGCAATATTATAAATCGTTATATTAGTCTAGAAGCTCAACCGCATCTAAGTAGGTCTGTACTGTGCAAGGTAGTGGCTAGTCGGCCTACATCTATTCATCATATTCTTGGGTTGGTTGATCTACCACACTCATAAAACCTACAACTTGAACGTATATTAAATGCGTTCAAATAATATGAAGATTTTATGGTCGCTGATTTTACTTATCTTGAGCACGAATTTTACGTTCTCGTGATTTATGATCTCGGTGGATATTTTGTCTTTTCTGGCACCTGTCTATCTCGTTCAGTCGGACTCCTACTCTCAGGTGCATCTCTGTATCGGTCGATGGATGGATATTTATGCATGCCAGGTTGAATTCATATTAACATTCGCAACGCTTCGAATACTTCAAGCTCTCGTGAAGTGCAAGATATAGTTATTTGGACTACGTTTATTTCGATTCGGGTGTATCAAATTAAGTATGTCCGACGATGATATCTTATAGCTAAATAAAAATTTATGACTTTTCGTGTTCTCCGTCATTGTAATTTAATTGTGGGGTGAGGTTTTATGTTTATCCTATTTTTACTGGGTAGTAAATTTAATTTACGTTGATTTCGTATAATTAATAACCATGATCATTACCGCACTTATATATTAGTTTTCTACCCCTTGCAGTATTAATGTCTTCTAATCAACGTCAGCTATTCACCTATATAATAATTTTAAAGTATGGTTAAATGACCTGTTCCTTTATTTTAAGCTCTATGGCATGGTTTAGTTTCGGTCTGATTGATCGTTTTTTAATGTTATAAAAATCACGGTCTTAATTAGTAAATTCCGTTTAACTACTTCTATTCTGGGTTTAAAATTGGACTTTAAAACTACTGGTTAATTAGCATTTCTCATTCATATTATTAGTTTATATTCATTGCACTAATTTCGCGACCTTCCCCTCGCCCTTTACCTCATTTTGGTCTTGAAGCTGAAATTATGTTTATATTTTGATTTTAGGAGTGCTCAATGAGCTACTCGGTGCGGATGATTTTAAGCCGATGTGTTAAAATGAATTTTGGTCGAATTTTCGGACGAAGGAAGAAAGTGGAGCAGCCAAAAGACTCCCCCCCCGATTTAACAAACGCCACTATAGGAAAATATTGACGTTCAACATCCGTCGTTTCTCACGACATGGACCTTCACGGGCACAGATTATAGGCGGAGAAACCGCTCTTACACAATCTGATAGAGTGTATGATTTTAATTACTTGTGGTATGTGCTGGCTGTGGGCCGGAAAATTTTGACAAAAATTAAAATAAAACTGATTCGTTGAAGGATATAATTCGACATAAAACATTACATTACACTCATAAACATCACACTTGCAGGGACTTACTTGTAGTTTGCTTGAGTACGTATCGTGTAAGTTGATTCAAATATTCTCGAGCGTTCTGCTTTCCGTAAGTTTTTAGCAAGAAAAAGTGAGATAGATTCACAAAATGTGAGTGTGCTTTTTTGTGAAAATGAATCGGTATTCATACCTATTTTGTGACCCTAACCTTGCGTGTTCTTTATGATGCATTAAAACAAAATTTGACCTTGACTTTACTTGTAATATCTATCTCTAATTTTTTTATTTTCTTGAATTAATTCGATAATTTATTTTATTTATATCTTAATTGAATATTTTGGATTAAAAATATTTTATTTTCAACCAGCTTTTCCATTAAAATGCTGATTTTATAAATTGATCTATTTTCGGTCAAATTTCCTTGTTGTATTGTTATGTTTGTGTTAATTTTGTGCTGATCTTAATGCATTTTTGTTATTATTTTAATTTACTTTTATGTTTTTATATTATATTTAATTGTATTTTCCTCATAATTTAGGGTTGTTTATTTGATGTTAATAGGTCTGATTTTAAATCTACGTGCTGTGTTTGCGTGCTGTTTCTGATCCATTTAAACAAATCATTGTATTGGCCCAACATTTGTATGCCTTGAAGTGGGGTCTTATCTAATACGTTTAAGTATCTTTATACATTAGTTGGTTCGCCTTTGCAGCAATGATTTTAATTTTTAATTGAATTTATTATCTAAATTGCAACTTATGTTTATTAATTAAATAGACCTAGATAACGTATCTTTTGAAACTGTGCTTTACATTTAAACGGTAAAGCTAATTCGCGCCTGTCCCAAAAATTTTGAACCTTTCTGATTCTAATGTGGAACTCATTGGATTGCAATATTCTAGCCATAAATCTAATTTAATTCTTTATGAAAAGCGTGATTTTAGTTACACTAAATTTTTAACATTCGATTTAATTATAAAAGAAATTCGCTGCAACAATTTTTAAATTATTCCCCATTTTCCGTACCTTTATTTGACCTTAGGGTATTGATTGTGTTCATATTATAGTTAAGAGTGCCCACTGGACTACTCGATGTTAGCCGATTTGTGTGATTCAGTTTAGGTCGACTTTTTCTGGCGCTGGGTGAAAGACGAGCAAGCCAAAAGACATGTTCCCCCGATCTCCCTCCACCACTATAGGATATGATTTTACGTTCAGATTAGCCGTTTACCACTGGCAAACCCTCACGATCACACTTCAGTTGCAGATGAACTGCGCTTATACGGATCCGTTTATTGTGTCTATTTACTTTCTTGTATGGTGTGTTGGCTATGGGCCGGAAAAACCTTTGATATAATTTTAGTTATAACATTGCTGTGCACCTGATGGATAAAAGATATGAGATTTTCGCGGTCACTTGCAAGGATTCCCACCAGATCCGCGCACAAGAGATATAACCATTGATACCCGTCAAAATGACGTTGGAAATGCATCCCAATGAGCAGTTTCTAGTAAAAGGTGAGTCATACTACCATGACTACTAATAACCTAGAAAACTTTTGGGTTCAAGAGCTACCATAGAAGGTATTCATGCTCATTTTAATTATAGGTCCCTCTGTTATTAATTTAATTGAAATACTATCGACTCCTTGATCGCTATATTTTGTTTTAAAAGTGTTGTTTATAGAAAGTTTTAAATGGTTTGAAATGACCATCGACCCAAATCCCAAAAAATTTAATTGATCACTACAAAAATTGAAAGATCATTAGAGAATGTCAGCAGATGAGGGTTTAAATTTCTTTATCTGCCCCAGTAGACGAGCGGTCTTCAATCGGCGTCTTCTTTCCCTTTCCGCTTTGCTGGGGTGACATTTTTTGTGATTTGGTTTCGATGGTGGATCACGATTCATTTTGGTATTGGTTGAGATAAAACTTGAAATGGGTCAGGCAACACTCGGATCAACGTTTAAAACTGTGCTGGGGTGATGTCCGATCTCTGACCTGATTGTTTCTTTCAACTTTAGTTGACAATTTTCTTTCTTTAACTTGTCGAGTTCGGCTATCATCTCCGTGTGTTGATTATTTAGCAATTCATTTTGCTGTTTCAATTTGGTCGCCTGCTCCGGCCGAGTCCATGTCTCCTCCATCCGACGACATCTTCGGATCATCGACTCAGCTCTTTGGCTCTGTTTTAGGGCCTCGTTGTGATAGTGGCCTACGTCTGAATTTTTCTGCGACTTCTGTTTTGGTTTGGTTGGATTGCACTAAAGTAATGGAGCAAATTTCAGATTGAGTTGAAACTCGAGTTCGAAATAATCTTATGATCATAAAGATGAAAAACTACTTGAGGTAAACGTGCATATTTAGACAAAATATAATGGGTCATGGAGAGATGGAGGCTTTATGAAGAATTACATAACTTTCGAGGAGTTTTTTAGTTTAATTTAGTTATTTCAGGAACAGGTAGGTCGAGTAACATATATATGGGATCCTAATAATAGGTTTTTTATTGAATATATGATTAAAAGTTTTAGATTCGGGTCCCTTCCTTTTGTTGGGCTCAGAGCCAAAATTAAAACAAAAGTATCAATAGATTAAAACAAAAAAGAAGAATAAGGAAAATGGTCACTGCATATACACACGCACCGCAAGAAGAGACCAAAAATAAAATAAAACATATTAATTAAAACAAATTAAAAATATAACAAAATTAAATAAAAACAATAATTAATTAAAATTCGTAAAAAGCCTACAGCTGCAGACAGAAACATAGGGAAAAGAAATAAACTGCCAAAACCTTGCAAAATAAGGTTTAGAAAAAACACAGGCAGAAGAGGCGACCAGAAAACAAAATATTGGGGTTAAAAAATAATATTATAAGAAAATAATAATAAAAATAAAATCCAACAATAAAATATTAAGATATCAAAAAATAAGAAAAATATATAAAAAATTATAAAAATAATTTGAAATAATTAAAAAGCCCTAAAAATCGCGAAAAATCGCCTATTGGTCGCACACAGACACAAAAATAGTATATAAGCAGTGACCAATTTCATTATTTCGACTTTTACAATTTTAACTTTACGATTGAACTTTTTGCAATTTTGAAAACTGAAAATTTTATTTGAGAAAGTAAGGAAGTTTTGTTTGCTTTATTTTATATATTAATGAATTTTTTCTTAATTATAATGAAAGTTTAAATAGATGTTCATAATGTTATTATGTTTTTCTTTTAAGTTAAATAATTATATATCTCAATCAATTATATACGAGGTCCCAAATAAATTTATATATATTACAAATATTGAAATAGCCTCGGATAGACAGATCGGTATCCGGCTGGTGGATTCAGTTCCCTAGTTGTGATCGCGAGTCGAGCTTATCCGAAATCTCGGTCTGTCCACGACGGGGCCTGGCAAAATGGCACAGGACCCTCCCCGTAGGGCACCGTTAAACGACTCGCAACGGCTGATGGAAACGTCGGTCGAGGCGAGCAGAAAATCCTAAATTGAAGGGAAGAGCACCATTGGTTAAGGGTAATAGGAATGATGGTTTAGTGATCATTTAGGATTTTTTCTAAAAACCTCAGAAACGAGTTGGGCTGCATAGGAGTGATAATTAGCGTAAAAAAGTAATTTTTAGAAATATTAAAGAGAACCGTAAAACTGAGGAAGTGTCAGGCATTTTTGTTGGAATCACCAGCAGTAGAAACCATATATTCCATAATCGTTAACAGTGGAGTCGTCACGACCGAACATAGTCCATAGTGAATCAAACGACATAGCACGATTTGTGACTATATTTCACCCGCTAGGATTGTCGACAACACCCGATAGACATGATTAAAACATTATTATTATTAGTATCATTATTATTATTATTATTATTATTATTATTATTATTATTATTATTATTATTATTATTATTATTATTATTATTATTATTATTATTATTATTATTATTATTATTATTATTATTATTATTATTATTATTATTATTATTATTATTATTATTATCATTCTTAGCGTTTATCATTAGTATCGTTACCCCTTTGAGAACTAACATGAGCCTCAACACCACTATTATTATCACTTATAGTTATCGGTGATATTGTCACTATTCTTATTAGTAATACTAACAAACCTGAGTGGTTGCGAAAGAATAGTAAACTGGTTCTCACCCAACGCGATGCTAAATAGATTACTACAACGACTGCTACCCTCATCGATACCCTAAATCTAACCACGAGTGCTCTCATTTCTAAAACTCTCCTTAAGGGTGACTGCCATGTTAATGGGGTTCTTGATGTCCTTGGTCACCACTGTTACTGATCCCTTGCAATATCCTCACCACCTTCAGTTATTGTATCGGTAACTCTGACGACGTCGCCATTATCTTTCCGTATCTAACTGAAACAAAACCGAAGGCCTAAGACTGTGTTGAATCTAAGATTAGACGAGAAATGGAGACAAGTTTTACAAAGTGCCGCTAAATATTCCTTGCTAATTTTCCTCATACCTAATTCACGGCCAATTAAAATCATTCTCTTCTGTTGGCGAATAGGGTTGGTTTTTATTTATTTTTTCTAGGGTTTTTGTGCATTTACCCCCTAAACGCCATCACGATTATTATTCTATCCCTCCTATGTACCCATGGTGATTTCCATGTTGGTACTGTACATAGAGGTTGAAAATTCATGAGCAGGTGAGCTCCATTACTAGAACTACTCCTCATGATATTTTCACATTCGGGTTCTGGACTGCCGATGGAAGGTCTTACGTCTTCTTCTTTCTATATCCTGGTCCTTACTCGTCTATTCCCACAATTTCCATACTTATTTATCATAATTACCCATTATTTATAAAAATATCCTTCAAAAATTTGGGCAGCGTTCCTCCCTTATTTTTCGGTAAATTTCCTATTTCATTTGTTCAATCACGGAATCGACTACATTTTTCCTAATTTACCTTTATCTTTCCCTATATTAGAATTTTGGTCAACAATTCCTTAATTCCCGGTGCGTTTCCCATGATTTTAAGTAATTATAACCCTCTGCGGTCACTTTAAGAAAACACCTCTCTCTTCTGTCAGAATAGATCATTCAACTTTGGGAAAAAATACTTTCAAATTTACATTCCTAGCCTATCCTATCCTTTCCTATTTGATTTTCTGATTTATTTTCTGACAAAGTTTCAAATTTTCCCTACAAAACTTTATTCCCGCTTAACTAAAGTCGCACTTCCCGAATTTTATTCCGACTCGTTCCGGCCACATATTTCAGAAGCCGCCCCGAGTATACAACGGCGCCCTGCGTAGCGGTCCTGTGCATTATCACCAGAACCGACTGCGGACCGCCGAGGGGTCCACGAGGCATGACCCGCGAGCCCAACTAAGGGTTTTCACCCACTAGTTAGCCCGAGATCCGTCCCATGGACCATCTATTGAAATACTTATTATAAATAAGATTTTAAGGGGATTTGTCAGTGGCACCAAAAGATTCCACGACCATCCAGAATAAAATCAAAGTAACAAGACTTCGAAATATATATTTATACAAGAAAACAATACTTACAACCAGATTGGAAAAATTGGCATAAATTGGCATACAGAATTTTGTCTAAGAATGATTCACTGCTAGTCTAAAAATTTCTACAAATTTCCTAAAAATTTTCTGCCGGACTAAAATTTCTAAGTCTGTTAAAATTTGGTTCAAATTTTGTTAAAATTTGGTTAGAAATTATGAAAATGACTGCCGTATATATAGTATTTTTGTGCCTGTGTGCGACCAATGGGCGATTTTTCGCCATTTTTAGGGTTTTTTAATTATTTTATTAATTTCAAAATATTTTTGTAATTTTTTATATATTTTTCTTTATTTTTTGATATATAAATATTTTATTGTTGGATTTTATTTTTATTATTGTTTTCTTAAAATATTATTTTTAAACCCCAATATTTTGTTTTCTGGTCGCCTCTTCTGCCTGTGTTTTTTCTAAACCTTATTTTGCAAGGTTTTGGCAGTTTATTTTATTTTTCGTATGTTTCTTTTTGCATCTGTAGGCATTTTTCCGAATTTTAATTAATTATTTGTTTTATTTAATTTTTGTTATATTTTTAATTTGTTTTAATTAATATGTTTTTATTTTATTTTTGATATCTTCTTGCGGTGAGTGCTTATGTTACGGCAGCCATATTGACAATTTCCGAACAACATTAATTATTTTGTTTTAACTTATACAATTTTCACATTTTTGTTTAAATTGGTTTTTGTAATTTTGTTTTAATTTTGGCTCTGAGCTCAACACTTCGATCAATCAGCACACTTCCCCTACAAGGCCGAATATGTACCCGGTAGTCGCCAAAGTACCCAACGCCCCAACACAATTCCCAATAATTACCTTCGTAATTACCTTAAATGATCAAAAATGGTTTTTCTTTCTCTTTAATATAATGATATGTAAAAAATAAAAATGAGAGAACCCGATTACTTGTTTAATTAGTCATTTTATGATGATTTGTTTGCAAATATCGTGATTCCAGCATTTGACTTTTCTTCCTTGATAATAAATTGATCTACTTTCTTCCATTTCGTTCATTAACTTTATTTTGGTTCGATATTATAGCTTCCTAAATTGTCTTTAGTTAAAGTTTATCATTCAATTTTTTCTTCATTTAATATTTTTATTTCTTCATGCTGTCTCTAGTTCGTATATTTTACTTTCGTTTTTATATTATATTTAGGCCTTCCTCATGATCCTTCGGTCTCTACAGATGGTCTGACGTTGAGGTCCTTGGAGAGGAGATCTGACCCGGCGAACTACCATTCACTACGGGTATCTCACACACCGAAGCTTTTAACTGGTTGGTGAAGATTAATTTTGCTCACTTGTATGCATGTAATTGTAGGATAATAATAATCAACAAAATAAATAATAATGGTAGATAAAAAAACGTTCAGATTTTCATCATTTGGATTCTTTACAAAGCTTTAAGATAAATAGTAATTTTTGGAATTAATGATAATGGTTAAGCCTAATAATAATAATATTAAATGCAATAAATGATCATTATTATTATTTCATTAGTACTTTTCTCGAGTGATGAAAAATATTGGTCATGAGGTATCTCGTATATGTCAAGTACCGTGGAAGTGAAGCTTCCCTGGGACTTGATCGATACGAGGAAAAGTCATTCTATTTTGTTTTTCATTAATATTGGTTTATTGTTAAATAAATTGATGAAAATTCAAAAATTCAAAAATAAATTAAATCATATTATTCAAATAAAAAGAATATTTTGATATAATTAATACATTTTGACCTAAATACTAAAGTTGATAACCTATAAAAATCCAATATGGTAGTACCTATCCTATATCTTTTATAAACATAAAAATAATGATAAAATAGTAATAGTATGAAAATAAAAAAAAGTTTTTCCTTACTTCGGAATGAAAGATTTTTATAAAAATTTCTTGAAAAATAGTATTAAATTGTGTCGATATGGTATCGACTTATATAGGGGGTTTTACACGCATGTTTTTTGATGCGAGAAAACAAAACACCTACACGTTTTTACCATATTTCATCACTTTTCCCCTAGTTGTCAGATTTTCATGATTCTTTTTTGTTAAAGTTTCTAATTACATTTTAAGCTTAATTCTCATATTTATTTTCTAGAATATAAGCGTTTCCTATGAATTTGGAGCCAATTTGATAGGTTAATTTTTAAAAAATAGGTTTTTAAAATTTAATGTTTTTTGATTCTTTTTAAATGTTTTTATTTATTTTTTTATATATTTTTTGTATTTTTCTACTCTTTTTTCTACTTTTTGTATTATTTAATGGTAAGTAGGCTATTTTTGAGAATTTTTCGTCCATTTGTATTTTGCGCGCCCTGATTTTATCGGATGTCGTGCCAGATAAACAACAATTCAAAAATATTGGTTTTTGCCCAACAATATACTAGAATAATATACCTGCTCGAATACATATATTTCATCATTGGTAATAATTACATTCATAAGCATAATCATAATTCATCTTCGACAAGGAATACATTTATAAACATAATCATTCAATAATTTCTCACTTCGTTTAACGTGAGTTCTTGTACAAAGTTAGTTCTGCATAGAAAGTTTCACTCATACAAGCTTCCTGTATCACACAAAAGCACGTCTGTTCAAGAATGATATTTTTGCTAGTGAAAAACGGTAAGAGCTTTTCATAAGGAAAAGGTGATTAAAATTATGTGAAAATGAATCGGCATATATACCTATTTTGTAGCCCTAACCTTGCGTGTTATTTGTAGTGTGATAAAACAAAATTTGACCTTGAATTTATTTTTAATATCTAATTCTAATTTTTTTGTTTTTCTTGGATTAAATAGATAATTTATTTTTATTATGTATTTAATTGAATATTTCTAATTAGAAATATTTTATTCTAAACATGTTTTATTCGTTTAAATACTGGTTTTATAAATTAATCTGTTTTTGGACAAATTTTCATGTTCCCTTTTTGTTTTTATGTTAATTTCGAGCTGTTCTTGATGCATTTGTATATAATTTTGATTTACTTTTATGTTTTTTCGATTTTATATTTAATTATATTCTTCCTCATATTTTAGGGTGTTTTACTTGGTGTTAAATAAGTCTGATTTTAAATCTGTGTTGCTGTGTTTGCATGTATTTCTGATTCATTTAAACAAACTCGGTCTTGGCCCAAAACATGGCTTTTTATCAAGAGCCAAAATATCCCTTCAAATTAATGTGAGAGCACAAAATCCACGTGTTTTTTAAAAAATGAATGAAAATCATTGCAGATTTTTCTTTGGTTTGTGAACTGTAGTTGTGAAACTGTACCGTCATTTGGTCAGTATTTTCATTAAATAATCCGATAAATCTGTGTCATCTAAATCCATTTGGGAAATTATGCGAGGTAATGCATAACCTTCATAAGTTGGTATAGAATGTGTTACACCAGAATTAAGAACGATACCCGTTGCACACATATAAACAAAGAACTGCTTGAATCGAATTATACATAGCTGGTGAATCTATTGTCTCAAACATCATTTCTTTACATTTCGCCGATTGGTCATTCTGTTCGGATACTTCATATTGTGGGGCTTCTGGTTGGAGTGACCTTGACCCCACACAGTAATAAATTTTTCTTGCCTCCAACGGCTACCCGTTGCTAGGCAACGTTGGAAATATAACCATTGGTTTTTGAGGTCGCCAAAGGTGAGCTCCATGAATGAACTGCTCTGGCCCGACCTCAAAGCGGGTTCAACGCACTACCGGTAGAAGGTTTGTGTGCGCTTTACTCATTCTCGTCCCATCTGCAAGTCTCAGTCGGTCTTGTCGCGTAAGATAATTTCCTTTTAATTTATATTTACATTATTCATCTCTCGACATTATAAATCTTAACTAAGATCAACAATTTAATCAACACAAATTTATTTAAAATTAACGAGAAAAATGTCCTAATCTGCTGGTTGAGCGGCTCGATTTTTGGAGCACTCGTTTCGACCAGGTCGGTGTTGAGGCGGTTTACTTGCTGGTTTGGAGTTTGAGGTGGATTCTTTGTAGGCCAGTTGGGCTGGAGCAAAACCCAACGGGTAAGTCACTGCATTGCCTTCCTGGCAGGCAGACAAAGCCACTTCTAACCCGCGTATTTGGGTCTTCTGATTTTGATTTAATTGCTTTTCTTCGGCCCAACCCCGTTGAGCACCCATCATCTTTTGGGATAGAACCTTTACTTTCTTTGGCTCCACCCAACTAGATTTGATACGCTGGATTTCCGTCGTCAGCTGCACAATCTGCCGGTGCAATTCTCAATTTAATTTTTGAGCTTTGGTCAATTCTTCTTGTAGAATTTTGTTGGATTCCATGTCTAGAACGTGATAAATCATTAAACTCTCCTTCATTATATTAGTTCCTAGCCTTAACTACAAACAAAACCGATTCTTAATTGCATTGTGGTCCTTATGAGTAACAAATTCGAATAAGAAATAACAAAACATTAACAAGAAGTCCAATTTTTATTTACAATTCAGGCCGATTAATTAAATTTCCCATATCTTCTGTTTCTGGATCGCCTCGGTATCTCACGAGCATAAGAGTGTTCCTGGTCCTATTGGGGACGTCTGTCTGCGTCCCTTATCTCGCTGGACAACATTCCTCGCAGGACCACCACGTTCACAGCTTCTGTTTCTCCTGCTAAGTTCGGGTCATCGAGATTGTAGGATACATTGTACGGAGGGGCGTACCCATCCGTACTTAAAATAGCACCAATTGCTATGGCCCGATTTATTTCGGCTAGATATCGTCTGGCTCGGTCTACCTGTCGGTCGGTTTGGCGTTGGTGTTCCTCCAAACGCGCCAAAAGAAATTCCGCTTGCCCTCGAATTTCTCGGGCTGGATTACGGACAGGCTCTCTTTTGATAGCCACAAAAGGGAGCTCTATGTCCGCGTCGTCTCTATGTATGCCCGCGCGGGATTTCTTCACTGGCGAGACTGAGAATCCCGCGTCCCATAGGGCCTGTCGACTTTTGGCGGCCGATCGTGTGGGAAATCGCATAGTAACGCGGGACGCGTCTATCCAAGAATGATCTGCAAAATGTTAATCATTAGATTATTGAATAATTCATCTATATATGTCTTTTATTACGATCATTTATTACAAATTTAATTTATGAGTGGCGATTGTATGTACTTATAATAAATATTTATGAGATGGAAGATTAGCTAAGAATGATTATTGGGTTCTCGGACGCGTAATTGTACGAATGATTTTCTCGAGTAAGCTATTTCCTACTCATCGTATTTTAGAAAATATTCATTTACCTTACTTGTGTCATTTATCTTACTTGCTCGACTTAGACGGCTATTCATAGTTATCCTAGGGGTGTTTCAGATCTTATGAGGACTTGCCATAGCCTGTTAATTGCTTGCGGTATCGGCGTGGTACTCAGCATGTTTACTGTTACTCGCTATCAGAAACAAAACGCTCGTCGTCAGAATTATTCGGACTCTCGCGGCAATCTTAATCGTCCGTAATGGGCTGCGATGTTATCAGAATTGAAGTCGATAATCTCTAATTTATGCTATGGACTACTCACTCAACGAGTACGCTGTTCCACTTCTGAATTGCTGGGCATCGGTTAGGTGGACGAGTCAAAAGGTGGACACTTAAACAGAATCGCCTCATGAAAATAACTCCATTTAACAGCATCAGATAATGAAAATAATTCCATAACAAGATTAATGATAATTTTATTTAAGATGTCAACAAAAATCTCGAGATCCTACGGAGCGTTTACTGGGCTGACACTACGTTTGCTGGCTGCGAATTTTCTCCAGAAATCAAATGAAATTTGATCGTTTCTATCTTCTCTGATGGCACTCGCTAAAAGTGTAAATTTATTGGATCTAATGATATAAGTAGTGGGATACCGGCCATCTAGTTCAGAGGCCATCTAGATCACATTCCCCCCAGCAAAACAAAATTTTTTTTCTAAGTTTAAATGTACAAATTTTTTAGAACAAAGACAATGACTCATCAAAATTTTCTCAAGGTCATTTAAACAAAGACCATGATTCATTCAAGGTTATTGGCTGAGACATCATAATTTTCAAGGTCATTCAAACAAAGACCATGACTCATTTAAGGTCATTGGGTGGCTCATCATAATTTTTCAGGGTCATTTAAACAAAGACCATGACTCATTCAAGGTCATTGGATAAGACATCATAATATTAAGGTCATTTAAACAAAGACCATGAATCATTCAAGGTCATTGGATGAGTCATCATAATTTTAAGGTAATTTAAACAAAGACCATGACTCATTCAAGGTCATTGGATGAGTCATCATAATTTCAAGGTCATTTAAACAAAGACCATGACTCATTCAAGGTCATTGGATGGCTCATCATAATTTTTTAAGGTCATTTAAACAAAGACCATGACTCATTAAAGCTTTTTAAGGTCATTGGATGAGTCATCATAATTTTCAAGGTCATTTAAACAAAGACCATGAATCATTCAAGGTCATTGGATGAGTCATCATAATTTTAAGGTAATTTAAACAAAGACCATGACTCATTCAAGGTCATTGGATGAGTCATCATAATTTCAAGGTCATTTAAACAAAGACCATGACTCATTCAAGGACATTGGATGGCTCATCATAATTTTTTAAGGTCATTTAAACAAAGACCACGACTCATCAAAAATTTTCAAGGTCATTCAAAAGTAGGTCAAGGTCATTGGATGACTCATCAACAATTTTCAAGGTCATATTATTTTTAAACATTTTTAAATTTTAATTTACTATTTATTTTTATAAGTAGTATATATTTTGTAAATTTTTTTTATTTTCATTATTATTTTATTTTTATTATTATTATTTTTTATTAATATTATTATTATTATTAATATTATTATTATAATTATTATTATTAATAATATATAATAAAAAACCAAGACATATACAACAAAAACTTTTATTATAAAGAAATAATTTTACTATAATAATATTGTCGAAGAGCTTTATTCAAAGCCCATTCCACATACTTTCGATAACGGGCAGCACAGCAATGACATCCATCACCACATGGATATTCAGGTTCCATATCTTTTGCCATTTTGTTTTGCTTGACATCCCATAGGAACTCGTCGATTAGGGTAAATATTCATATTGACCATAATTAAAGATTAAATCTGGAATTATAGATTTTGGTTTATTCTTCAATATTTCATTTATTTCTGGATAATAGAATTACAGACGTTCTTTAATAACTTTAAAATAATCATCTATCAAATAGTTAATAATAATATATAGTAATTATTAATTACCATAATGTTTAATTTCATTCATAGATTGAACTGCGCTTGGTACATCCATTATAATGATAAAAATTGAAATAACAATTACTTTTATACTAATTTAGACCAATGAGAAGTTAAACACACAACCTTTTAGCTATAAACAATAAATATTAATTTATATAGATTTGAAAATGATTAAAGAAATTTTAATAATATTATTAGTTTTTAATATGGTCAACTCAATTGTTGTAACCGTTCAAGGTAAAAATTCTACAAGATGTGTATGTCCTGATACAGCAGTATTGATGGATATTTTGTATATGATAGATAGGCCTAGATATTTGAAAACTCCAGTCAAAAGATTATCTGAAAGAATGAGTAATTTAGAATTCCGATTTGAACATACATATGAGACTTTAAAAAGAGCTAAAAACGAATTATATGATGATATTATATATTTAAATAAGACCATTGGTATTATCAAAAATGAATTAAGAAAATCAATATTCGAATTGAAAGAAAATCGTAAACTTAATGAAAAAATGTTGAATCAAGTTCAATATAGTATAAAATTTTATTCTAATAAAACAATTGATCAGTTCAATCGTATAATGAAATTACAACAACCAGTTAACAGTGGTGACAACAAATTGAAAGAAGTTAACAGTGCCAACAAATCATCATTGCCATTTCCATTATATATTTTTACATATTTTCTTAGTATTACATGATTCTGATTGGTCGAATATAGTATAAATAAGCTTACACTTTCAAATATTTTTATAAAATGTCAGAAACTAAATTTTTTATAACTTTGTTGAATGAGCTGGTCTCTAATAATAGAGAAGAAGATGATATCATTAAAAACATAATATTCATTGTAAACCGTACCGAGAAAATAGTAGAAGACATCCTATTTGATTATGAAAAAATTCTCAATTTGCCAACATTAGAGAGAAAGAATGCATTCCACTCAAGATTTAGTTACATGTTCGATGAAAATAATAAATGGATGCGAATAATAGTAGGATTAATGTATATGAAACACATGATATTAAAATCTGGATCTGACTATGAAAATTATTTCCAATGGTCTATAGAGGTAAATTACTTTATATTGTTATTAATTTACCATTTTTTAGGTGATAGAAACAAAAATTAATCCGTGGGTAGAAACAAACGGTGGATGGACAGCAATTTTTCATTTTGCCGAAGAAGCCAAACGATCTGATATTTATATCGAAAATTGCAAATTTTTATTAAAACTATTAACTGGAGCATCTGTTTTATATTTATGTAATAAAGTTTATCATAGAATTTAATAAATATTTCTTTGTTATTATTATTATTAATAAAAAACTACATTTTTAAAGATTTATTGATTATTACATGTACATTCTTCATCACCACAATATTCTATCATAATATTTTCTATAACATGGTCAATACAATTCTTAAATTCGGTAGGCTCATCTTTAATAATTTCGGTAGTATCTTCAGTATCATTAATATTTTCTTCATCATTAATAAGTGTGTCATCAATAATTTCTTCAGAATCATGAATAATTTCACTATTAATTTCTCCATCATTACCAATTTCAGCATCATCACTCTGACATCCAAAATCACAACATGAATCTTCTTTACCCAATGCTTCAACTAGAGTCAACATATCTCTAATTTTTACACCGGTTATTTCTTCGAGTTTATCAAACAAAAAGTTTATTAAATATTCTAAACAAAAATTAATTAATTATTTTATATTTTATATTTTACCTTTTTCAGACATCATTTTTAAAACTATTTTAAAACTACTTATAATTTTGTTTATAGAATAACAAAGAAAACATTAATAAATTTATTAAACACTAAACACTATACATTAAAATAATTGTGAAGTCTAGCAGTTACAATTTTCCAGATTGGAAAAAGCACATCATTTTAATCAGCTTTATATCCTTGGATTGTTATTGTTATATACCAGTTTTCCTGTTCTTTGAATTCTATTTCTTAAATGCATCATAATATCTGGTATATTGACTCGTGAAGAAAGCATTTTCATTGCATTTTAAATTGGAATTGATCTTTTTGAATGTATTATCAATATCCTTGATATCTAACATTGAGAGAGTCCCAGCAAGAGATTGAAATTGAGTTTTATTGAGTTTGACTGGATTTGTCAATTGCATATTGATAGGCTCCTTTAAAAAATACATTTTATAATTGTGGAACATCTGAACTGGTTGGACACTTATTTTCTTGGTCATGTTTGATTATGATCTTTTAAAGGTGGTGACGGCTTTTATACTCTTGACAGATACTGATTAACCAATCAGAATCATGTATATGATTATAACAAAGACAATGCATATTAAGTGCATGATAAGTGCAAGATAAGTGCGTGAATGCTAAATATATATAAAACTGTATGTGAATTAACCCATTGAGTTTGTATATGATTTTACATACATCTGTCATCTATATAAATGCATTATTAATATCACGTGTTTTATTATTTTTATTATTATTACTATTATTATTGTTAACACCACCAAAATAAAACTATTACTACCAAAATAAAATACAAAACATTTATTATTATTATTATTATAATTATTACTATTATTATTATTATTGTTACTATTATTATTTTTATTATTATTATTATTATTATTATTATTATTATTATTATTGTTACAACAACCAAAATAAAACTAATACTACCAAAATAAAATACTAAACATTTATTATTATTATTGTTACCACCACAAAAATAAAACTAGTACTACCAAAACAAAACAAAAATAAAATACCGAACATTTATTTTCTAAAAAGTTGATATTTAGATGAATTCCTATCGGATTTCGCCAGGCACCATTCGACATATCGCTGGTACCGAAAATCACAGCAGCTGCAACCCAGAATACAGGGGTATTCGGGTTCCATCTCCTTAGGTCGTCGGTCAAGCTTTATATCCCATAGACCTTGATCTATGATATTGAAGATCCAAATATTAGTTGTTTCATATACCAGATCTGGAATGCTTGATTCTGGGTGGCCTTTCACTATTGATCGTAGTTGTGGGTAGAAAAAGAACAACCGTTCTAAGATCACGGTCTGATATTTATCTGGAAACAATGATAATAATATTAATAAATAATAAATAATAAATTTACCATAGTTTTCTATTTCTTTCTTTATTAATTTAGTGCTTGTTGTCATCATAATATTTTCCATTATAAAAATGAAATGAAATGAATAATTAAGTTGTTTTAATCAATCATTAGCAATTCAGATATCGACCAATCCCGTAATTTCATTTTGTATGTCACAAACAATATTTTTGTACTCTAGATTTCGCAACCCTAATATGACTATTTTGCCATTGGCAAACACGTTAACAATCATTGGGTTGTATTTTAAAAGCCTCAGTGCAGGAAATAATTCTGGTTCGAACATACAAAGACATTTTGTTAACATGTTGTATAGATTGATAGATTGACCAATATCCATGGAAACCGTAATTGACTGTATTTTAATATCCTTTATTCTATATTGTAATTTATTGACATCTAAAGGTTTCTTGCATCCCATGATTCTGCATTTGCCGGATTTGAAAAATATTATAGGGTACTTTCCACTCCTATCAACAATTTGCTGGGGTTTACCAATTGGAAATATCATTTTTTGATAAATCGAAAGTTCCTTTATAATTTATAATTTATAATCATTAAATCATATAATATAAACAAAAACCTATAATTATACAAATTAATAATGGAATTAAGAAATGATGCGGAATATCAAATCGTCGGCCCAAGTGGTAGTGGTAAAACTATGTTTGTGTGTAAATTACTGAAATCTAATTTATTTCAAACAAAATTCAACAAGATTTATTGGCATAGGAGTGCAGATGAAGAACATGGATTAACTCAAGATAATTTCTGTAAATTGAAAAACATGAAAATAGTAAAGGGTTTCGATAAAAACTGGTCAAGTCGTTTAAGGAAAGGTGATGTCATCATTATTGATGATTTGTATCAAGAAGCTAATAAAGAAAAGGATTTTTAATAATTTATTCACAAAAATCAGTAGACATGTTGGTGTTACTGTGATCTTTATTACTCAAAATCTATTTCATCAGGGTGGCGCACATCGAAGATTAACAAGGGTTATGAATATATTTTAACGTATATTGATGTTTTTAGTCGTTTTGCTCGCGGTGAATCGACAAAGACAAAATCTGCAGAGGAAATATCTAAAGCAATTAATAATTTATTTAAAAATGGACATCCAGACAATTTGCAAACCGATTTAGGTATTATAATTATTATTATTATAGGCAAGGAGTTTTACAATAGTAAAGTTAAGCAAATCCTAGATCGTTTCAAAATAAATCATTATTCTGTACATTCTCGATACAAAGCCGCACATGTTGAAAGGTTTAACCGGACATTGAGGGATAGATTGAAGAAATATTTCGTGCATCAAGGTAATAAAATATGGATAAATGTATTACCGAAAATACTTGTTAGTTATAATAATTCATCGCATCGAGGTCTGAATGGTTTGAGACCCGTAGATATCAGCTCGAAAACACGAGTACGGACTAAAACAGTTGCTATTACAAAACCAAAATATAAAGTTGGTGATCACGTTAGAATTAGTAAAATATCTGCTTCATCTTTCATCAAAAAAATCGATAGTAATTGGAGTGATGAAGTATTTCAAATTATTAAAATTAATACTAAACAGAGTCCTGTAATGTATGTTATTAAAGATAGTGATAACAATGAAATACAAAATAAATTCTATGAACAGGAATTACAAGTTATTTCCAAACCTACAGTGTTCAGAATTCAGAAAATATTGAAAACTAAAATGGTGGGTAAGGATAAACAATACTATGTCAAATGGCATGGATATCAAAAACTCTCATGGATATCATCAAAAGACCTAGTAAAATGAGTTTCTATACAATTTTACCGAGTAATAGTTGCCCACTAATCCATCCGGAATATCAAACAAGTAAATGTATGGTTGATCCCTATTTATTTAAATGGAAATTGGGAAGTTGCTTTGCAAGACTTTACATTTGTGTACAATACATTCCCATTTTATAGTCATTGTAAAAAAAGTTACAAGAAACGTGTTCCAAAAACCTGTAGTGGTATTTTCTCAATCAATAATTTTGAACGATATTGTCATATTCCGAATCAAATTTTAGATGAAAATAGTGGCATGTTTTTCAAAGATGGATTGAATGTTAGTTGTGATTATAGTCCATTTACAATAAAGTTTGAAAGTATTGAGGATTCCAAGCGAATGGGTAGTGATAAGCTTAGCATTGTGGTTCCCGGTACTGAATACGTAATACGTTTCAAAACATTTGATGAGAACAGTGTAATGACCGAACACATCAAAATATCTGTATCATATATTAATGAGGTGGAAGATACATTTACATTTACTAATGAATTATATATTAAAACACTTGAAGAATTACATAAATATATTTCATTCAATTGTTTACATATATTTAAAACTATTGAATTTCTTAAAGATGGAATATGTAAATTCAGTCTGAATAATAACATTTGTGAAGTTACATTTGATAAAAATTTGGCTAATACATTGGGATTAGATAAGCAAACATATAGGGCAAGTGCTTTTGGTGTACGCAAACCAAAAATAATAAAACTTCATAGACAAATGTTCATATATACTAACATCATCGATCCTATAATTGTTGGTGATTCTTTGGTTATTCTATTGAAATCTGTGTGGGTTGATAAACATGACCAGGATGAAGTTGTCAATATAAATATCGACAATCCCATGTACTTACCGGTATCAACATCATGTATAAACAATATAGAAATAAATATTCGTGATGATAGCGGTAAATTTATTGAATTTAGTAAAGATACAAAAACTCATTTGACATTACATTTTCGTAAATTAGATGGCCAATAACGATATTATTAGTATGTATAGCGGTAGGCAAAGTGGTGGCAAATTACAATATTTTATTGGTAAACAGTATGGATCAGGCTGGTTGAGAACAATTGGTAGATTTGCACTTCCTATTCTTAAACGCCTTGGTAGTTTTGGTATGAAAACTGCTAAAGATGTGATAATGAATGAGCAGAAAATATTACCATCGCTGAACTCAAATGCATTATCTGAGTTAGGTAAAGTTCTATCAAATGTTGTAGGTATGTTTCAAAAACAAGAACCTGCACCGGCTCAAAAACTTAAAAGACATCATAAACATATAAACAAACGAATGAAAGGACATGGAACTATATTTCAAAAATGATTTGCGGTAAATCTGAATTGTGTTTATTTGATAGACCATCTCCCCAAGCAGTAATTGAAATGGGGGCCTTTGAAGATGTATTCCCGATGAATTCTATTATGGATAGTAGAACTGATATTGAATTTTATATTAATGGTTCCAAAACTGAATATCTAGATTTGAATGATACATTGTTAACTGTTCAGATCAAAGTTGTAGATAAAGATAGAAAACCGTTGGGTGAACCTAGTGATGTAATACCAAACAATTTCTTGTTTCATACGCTTTTTAAAGATGCAGTTCTCGGATTTAATAATATCAAGATTGAGGGTGGTAACAGTACATATATTCACAAAGATCTAATAGAAACTATTATAAATTAAAATAGTGATACTAAAAATACATGTTTAACTCCTATGGGTTATGGTAGTGATGACGATAGGAAAATGTTGATTAAAGGCTCGAAATTATTTACCATGTGCTCATCATTACAACTCGATTTTATGGATCAACCGAAATATTTACTCCCAGGTGTTAATGTACACATTAGATTGAAAAAATCTGATTCTGCATTATCATTAACAAGTACTAGCACAGCACCAATTCTTCAATTAGTTGATGCAAAATTATTTGTGAGAAGAGTTCGTGTTGAGCCCTCTGTATTAGCCGGTCATCAATTGGGGCTTAATTCTAAGCATGCAATATATCCATTGAAAACAAAGGAAATTGTTCAATTTGCTATTGCTAAAGGTTCAGCTTCTTTTTTTAAGGAACAAGTATTTGGAGATAGAAGAATTCCCAACTTTATATTGGTAACATTTCAAAGTGAATCTCAATATAATGGATCATATTTAACATCGAGCTCAATTTTCAAAAATTTTGGAGTAACATCGCTAACTTTATCGAAAAATAGTGATTATAGAAAAACATATACTCAAGATTTCGATAATGATAATTATTGTGCTGCATAAATGCAGAGTATAGTGAGAAATATGGGTTATTTGGATAAAAAACCTTAATTGTGGTATAACTCTTGAAGATTTTAAAAGCAAATATCCATTCTTTACATTTGTTTTGGTACCCGATTTTGATTTAAATCAGAGTCAATTACCTCAAAATGGAAATTTACGATTAGATATAAAGTTTGCTAAAGCTACAACTGAACCGGCACATGTTGTAATATATGAAGTATTTGAAAATGAGGTTCAAATAACTTCAAACAGAACAGTGCTGGTTTGAACGAACATTGTTGGTTTGAGTGGTATAAATGTATAGATAATTTATGATAATTTGTCATGGAGTAAGTTTTTAAATGTATTATTATCCGGCTTTAATGGTTTCGAAACTGTAAACAATGGGTAAACCATGGACCTTAACATGTGGTCAACATTGTTTAGCTTGGTTATTATCCAAGCGTTTTGATGTTTAATAAACGTTTAATGAATGTTTTATTGTTATTGTTATGTTTTATTATTATTGTCATGTTTTAAATATTAATATTTTTAAACTATTTAATATTTTTTAATTATTATTATTATTATTATTAATATTATCATTATTATTGTTATTATTATTATTATTATTATTATTATTATTATGTGTTTAATTAATGTTAATAAGCTAATGCATGATCACAAATACAATGCATGATAGGTGCGTGATCATCACATGATAAGTGCATGACTGCATGCATACACACTCAAGACTGAATAAAGAAAACACATACATACTTTTGCTTGTATGTAATTTACAAAGAACGCATGCTTACACGGTATAGACTGCATGTGTTTTACAAAGAACGCATGCCTACACGGTATAGACTGCATGAGTAAAAATCTCTCACCTATATGTGTGTATTGCTAAAATGTGATTGGCTAAATCCTGAAAATATTATTCTCTTTATTAACATTGAAAAATTCTAAATTTGTCGCAATTATTTCAAAATTTTTTAATTTCAAAACTTTCGCGCCAAAATGCCAAACAATAATATTTTAAGAGCACTTTTGATGAATGAAACTGGTAAGGATTTTTAATTTTATTATTATATTTTCTAGATTGGTTTAATATAACTGAAATCCAAAATGAAATTGACGGTGTTAACGAATTTGAAAATGGTAATTTTAAATTTTATTATTATTTATTTTAATATAATTTTAGAGAATGTTCAAGAAGTTATTGTAATCGACGATACAATTATTATTAGTGATAGCGAAGATGATATTATGATTATCGAAGATGCTAAATTTTAATGTATATTTTATTTTTAAAAAACCATTTTAGTAGATTTGGACGAAACATTTATTGATGATGCCCCCGTTTCTGGGGAAGATGAAACATTTATTGATGATGCCACCATTTCTATGGATGCCCCGTTTCTGAGGAAGATGATGTGATTTCATATAAAAAATGTAAGATTTTTATTATTTTTTAATATTTTTTTTATGAGTATAATTTATCCTTAATTTTTAAGAATATAAATATTTTTAATGAGTATAAGTTAATAATATGTAAAGTATTATAATATAATACTTTAAATATTATTAATTTATAATAAGAATAGAAATATCTGATTTGAAATAGAAATATGATTTGAAATATTTGATTTGTAATAAGAATATCTGATTTATAATAGAAATATAAATTTTTATAAATTATTTTACGAATGTTATTCAACATGTGATTTTTTTTATAATAGAAATATGATTTGAAATATTTGATTTATAATATGAATAGAAATATCTGATTTATAATAAGAATAGGAATATGTGATTTATTTTTATAATAGAAATATATGATTTATAACACAAATAGAAATATTAACTTTTATAAATTATTTACGAGATGTTATTCAAACATGTGATTTATTTTATAATAGAAATATGATTTGAAATATTTGATTTATAATATGAATAGAAATATGTGATTTATTTTTATAATAGAAATATGTGATTTATTTTTATAATAGAAATATATGATTTATAATAAGAATAGGAATATGTGATTTATAATACGAATATTAATTTTTATAAATTATTTTACGAAATGTTATTCAAACATGTGATTTATAATAGAAATATCGGATTTATAATACGAATTGAAATATTAATTTTATTAAAATATTTACATAGTTAATAATTATCATCATTTATATATTATTATTTGATTCATATATGATTTAAATAATAATAAACATTTGATAATAATTACATATTTATCAAGTCAATTGTATAAAAACTATTGCCAATCTGGAATTGGTCATAACTCGAAATGCCATACGACTATGGAAAGTTACTATGGTCATAAATTCTATGGCATCGACTTTTTTATTTGCCCTAAATGCGATACCGCCCAAGACATTGAATATCTAGAGTTTTATAAGAAACACTTTAGCCATTTAAATCAATTTAAAATTAATAAAAAGGCATTATTTCAAATGATTAATGCGAAAAATGTTATTAATAATAATAATAATAACACAAATAATACAAAGATTACTAAAAACATAAACAATAATACAACTGTTACTAAAAATAATAAAAAATCAAAAAGACCTGCTGATAAAATCGTGTCGTGTATCCCTGCTAAAATTAAAAAAATAGAAATCATCATTAGTGATGACGAAACTGAATATAATCAAATAGGGGGTTCGGTAAATAATGAAATAAATGTAAACGATGAACCTGAAATAGAGGTTGACTTAAGGGGTTCCCGTAAAAATATTCGATTTGATTTAGAAAATCAAAACCTTGTTCAAATCGCCCTAACAGATAAACTTGTAAATAAATTACAAAATGAAATAAAGAAAATGGGATCTGTAAAAGTCCAGTTTACAGCTCTCATTCAATTTGAAAAAGATGGGGAAATAAAAGATAATTTCTTTTCAAATAGCGCGTGTGTCTTTTCCGATAGTTTTCTTGCTGATGGTGTGAGTCGGTTAAATTAGAAAATCGAAAAATTCACATATTTAGGAAGTGGGTGGCGCGTAGTTAAGATTCACGAAATCGATTTTATTTTAACCGCGTATTGTCCTGTAAGTCGATTAGCTGGACATAGTTTTATCCCTACACCGGAATCTCTAGTAGGTAAAAAGGCTATTGTAAATGTTAAAAACACAGATCATTCGTGTTTCATATATAGTGTTTTATCGATTTTAAAGCGTGATATAGTTTTAAAGAATAGGGAGCGTGTTTCTTCTTACACTACTTTTATGGATGAATTGAATTACGATCCAATTACAGATTGTCCAATGAGACTCTGTAGCATCCCCAAATTTGAAAGAAACAATAGCGATTTAAATTTGGCAATCAATGTCTTTGAATATAACAACACCCCTTCTAAACAATTGAATGAAATTGATTACGTACCTCATCATCCTCACCTTGTCTTAATTCATCGAACAAAGGTTATCGGCGGTAACCCGATTAATCTTTTATTATTACAAGACGGTGATAATTATCATTATGCCGCCATTTTTAATTTAAATAGACTGCTGAATTGTCATTCTAGTAGTGAATGTAACACCAGAATTCGCGTAAAATGGTGTCCCCATTGTTTAAACGGTTTTTATTATGATAAAACCTTTAAGGAACATGTTGATTTGTGCGCTAAAATTCAAATAGGAACAACCCTATACACACTCACTGAAAATAAAAATTTGATATGTAAAAATTATTCTAAAATGATTACCCCACCATTCGTAATTTATGCGGATTTTGAGGCTGTTTTGCCTAAAGATGTAAAACATCACCAAATACACATGCCGATATCAGCAGGCTTATTATTAATAAATAATTACACAAATACTACACAATATTTCAACTTTATAGGCTTGGAATGTGTATTGGAATTTTTAAAGAAAGTAGAGGAAATTGCTGTCACAATTGTCCTACCGTATTATAAAAATCATGGTAAAAAACCTATGAATAATCTTACATCTAATGAGCAACAGCAGTTCATCACATGTAGAACTTGCTATCTTTGTAAAAAACTTGTTAGAAATAAGGTTAAGGACCATGATCATTTTACAGGTCAGTATCTTTGTGCTGCCTGTCGTAACTGTAATATTAATAGAAAAATAAGTAAAAAGTTACCTATCGTATTTCATAATTTGAGAGGGTATGACCTTCATCATATTTTAAAGTATGGATTGAATGAATTTCCATCTTGGAAATTAAATATCATTCCTACAACAACTGAGAAATTCATATCTTTGATTGTAAATATTAAGAAATTGGCTGTTAGATTTATATACAGTATGCAATTTGTAAATTGCTCTTTAGCCAAGGCTGTGAAAACTCTTACTGATCTACCTCTAACTTGTTCTGCTTTTGATGGTCTTATAGTTAAGGCAAAGGGTATCTTTCCTTATGATTTTGCAGTATCACTAGAGGTCCTTGAATCGACTTATGAACTACCTCCAAAATGGGATTCTGTATCTGATGATGAATATGCTACCGCCCAACTAATTTGGACACAGCAAAATTGCACTACAATGTTAGACTACATGTTAACTTACCTAAAATTAGACGTATTCCTCCTTGCAGACTATTTTCAGCAATTTCGCGCAAAGGCTATTGCTTACAATGGTTTAGAACCTCTGAATTTTTATGGAATTCCTGAAATGTCATGGGCGTCCGCTCTCATGACATTAAAGAAACCAATAGAACTTCTGCAGGACATGGAAATGTTTAATTTCTATGAGGGTGGAATACGGGGTGGGTTAACATTTGTTAACAAACATCACGTTGCAAGTTCTGAAGATACAGAACTCTTGTATATAGACATTAATAATTTATATGGTTGGGCACTTAGCCAAAACCTTCCGAATGGTGATTTTGTTTGGGTGCATGATAATCTGAATGATGTGCTGGGTGAATGTGTGAATGCGAATATTGAATTCCTTCCGTATGGTTATACAATGGAAGTTGACATCAATATCTCTGAGCGTGTGCATCAGTATTTGAATGACTTTCCGATTGCTCCGGAAAAAATGTGTCCGCCCAATTCGAAAGTTGAGAAGTTAATGCTCACTCATTACAGTAAGAAGAACCATGTTCTTCACTGGAGACTTCTCAAGCTGTATATAGAATTGGGTGCGGAAGTTGAGTGTATTCATAGGGCAATTAAATTTAAACAAGCACCTATTTTTAAAGAATATATACAAAGAAATACAGATTTACGCTCAAACCCAAAGTGCGAGCTTCATAGAGATTTGTATAAAATTATTTAATAATAGTCTATATGGGAAGTCCGTTGAGAATTTGAAAAAACGGATGAATTTGAGGCTATGCAATTCAGCTGAAAAGATGATTGTATATGCTTCAAAACCGACTTTCAAAAAGTCCATTAAAATAGTGGATGATTTGATTGCTGCTCATCTGAACAAAGACAGGCCTAGCTACATTGGCCAATCAGTACTAGACCTGTCTAAGCTGCGGATGTACCAATTACAATATAATGAATTGGCAAAATATAGATCAGAATTTAACTGTGATATTAATATAATTATTAGGCAAATCTGATACAATGAAGGGTAAGGAGGTGAAGTTGTTGGGGACTGACATCAAACATCAGTCGTATTTAGATTGCTACAATAAAAACGTAGTTTTCACAGTACCTCAAAGTAGGATACGGACGCGGAACCATCAGCTGTACACATTTAGAAACAGTTAAATCGCTTTGAGTAATAACGATGATAAGCGATTATGGGTGGGGAAAAATACCAGTATCGCATTTGGGCATTATTTTGGGGTTGATGCAATAGATAGTGACCAAGTTAATTTCTTGGATGAGCCGCTTTTCGGTGGTTCGAGCCCCAGTTTTGATGACTCTACAGAAATCAGCGATAATGAAGATTATGGACAGCTTTTCGATGGTTTTAACGAAGATAACATTGATATTGATGACGTGTTGTTATCTGATTAATAAATTTTTTTAAAAAACAGTTTTTGTTAATTTGCAAACTTATTTATTTGGAAAACTTGTAATAGTTTTCATTTTTTATTATGAAATTTAGATGAAATTTTAAAAATTTTAATTTTTTATAATTTACATTTTTATAATATTATTATTATTTCATGCAAAAGCCGCAGCGTGACGAAACGCGAAATATAACTTTATATTTTTATAGATGTTTTACATGTAAAAAACAATATATATATTTTAATGTATTATTAATAATTCATTGTTTTTTTTATGTAGCTGTTTTTGTTTTTTTTGTAGTTGTTTTTTATATAGTTGTTTAGTATATATATTACTATTATTATTATTATTATTATTATTATTATTATTATTATTAATAAAATGTAATAATAATATTAATAATAAAAGTTTTTATAAGTAATAATAGAATAATAATATTAATAAAAGTTTTAAAAAGTAATATTAATATTATTAATAAAAGTTTTTATAAGTAATAATAATAATATTAATAAAAGTTTTTAAAAGTATTAATAATAATATTAATAAAATTTTTATAAGTAATAAGTATATTAATAATAATAATATTAATAATAAAAGTTTTTATAAGTAATAGTAATAATATTAATAAATGTTTTTAAAAGTAATAATAATAATAATAATAATAATAAAATTTTAATAAGTAATAATATTAATAGATGTTTTTAAAAGTAATAATAATAATAATAATTAAAGTTTTTATAAGTATTAATTACAATAATATTAATAAAAGTTTTATAAGTAATAAGTATATTAATAATAATAATAATAATAATAATAATAAAAGTATTTATAAGTATTAATAAAATTTTTATAAGTAATAAGCATATTAATAAAAATATTAATAATAATAATAATAATTAAAGTTTTTATAAGTAATAATAGAATAATGAAAAGTAATAATAATAGTATTATTAATAATAATTATAATAATAATAATATTAATAATAATAATATTAATAAAAATAATAATAAAAATAAAATAAATTTACAAAATATATACTACTTATAAAAATAAGTAGTAAATTAAAATTAAAAAATGTTTAAAAATAATATGACCTTGAGAAATTTTGAATGACCTTGAAAATTTCTGATAAGTCATCCAATGACCTTGGCCTACTTTTGAATGACCTTGAAAAATATGATGAGTCATGGCCTTTATTTAAATAACCTTGAGAATATTTGATGACTCATCCAATGACCTTGTGTGAGTCATGGTCTTTGTTTAAATTACCTTGAGAAAACTTTGATGAGTCATTGTCTTTGTTCTAAAAAGATTTGTACTTTTAAACTTAGAGAAAAAAAATTTTTGCCGGGGGGGTATGTGAGCTAGATGGCCTCTGAGCTAGATGGCCGGTATCCCACTACTGATATAAGTAAAACGCTTACCATCTTTTTGCGTAGATCGCTCCTTTTCCATTGTGATGCCAGTTTTTCCTCGAAACCCACTGGTTCTTCCATTTCTCTGCCAATTATCTCGAGCGCTCATAGTAGTTTGCTACAATCGTGTATCAGACAAAATTGTCACCGCATTCACATTTATATTACACTCCAGGGACGTGCCACGTAGTCATATTTTCACTTTAGTTAATTCCATGTACGTGTAGTTATTCTTGACATGCACGATTACTGCCACATTTATTAATATATCGATTGATTTTTCACGCTGTTTTTCCTACCCAGATCGTCACATTTCTATTGATTTTCTTTCCTCTCCCCAATGATTGTTTACATGAATATTGTCGACGTTCCACAAGTGGTGTGTTGGGGAATTTCTGTCGAGATGATTTGTTATTTAATCTATGTAGGAGTATATCAATCCTCATTTTAAATCTAATTTAAATGTTCATGCGTTGTCGAGCGAAAATTAGCTATCTGGTGAGTTTTATTTCCTTTATTTTTAATGAGATTTGAACTCAGTTATAGCTATCTCAACCTACCGAAAGCACTATTTCCGTTTTCCTGTCGGCAACTTGGTCAGTCTCAAATGGCTGGCGTGAAAGATTCGTTTCCAATGGATTTGTCGATTTCCTTGATGTTTTACACGAATACCGGAGCTATTATTCAGTGGATTCAATTACTGCCCCGATGAAGATGTTATGGGATTTTATCGAGAAGATCACTTTCGAGAATTCCTAAATTTTATCCTCCTATATTCCGTCTATTCCATGATCCTCGTCGACTCGCAAACCATTTGTGATGTTTCATGTGATTTAATTGATTATGTGTTCTCAAATCTTTAATAATTTTTTTGTGTGGGTCCTTTTCGTCGTGTTTTTAAATTTGGGTAATTATTATGATTGTTTCGTTTGTATTTTAATTAAAGGGATATTAATTTAGAATTATTATTAATTATTTCTAAAGCGGTCAGTTAAGGATATATTTTCGGGAATTTAATTATCGAGACCTATTTTAATTTGTTTCCTCCCTTATTGCATTTATTTTAATTCATTAATTATTCTCAGTTTTTAATCCTATTGTCACGATTGTCTAATATTCGGGTATGATTATAATAGAGGGAGTCGAGCTTTACCAATTTGATTACATATTCTACCATTAAAGCTGTAGTACGGGAGCGTATTTGTTTTAACAATGAAAATTTTAGGTTCGTGGGTTTTCCTAATTACAAGTCGTGACTTTAAATGTTGTTTCGGTTAATCAAGATTTTTTTTAAGAACGTGACTAAAGTGATAAAATTCATGATCTTTATTTTTCTATACTTGATTTTGTTATTTAATTAAGAACCGAGGTTGTCGATATGAATTTTGTGATCCTTTCTTTTATATTTAATGTTTAAAATCAAAACTACAGAGTTATCTTTATTCTATCGTGTTTAGGCTTTGATCAAGATTGAAGCTATATCAGTATTATTCATATTTTTATTATTACGATTTTTCATCATTTTTCTGAAATTTGAGACGATAGCAATGATTTCCGACGCCCCTTCCAGTCATTCCTTTTCAATTGATCTTAGGACTAAGTATATTGATATTAGAATGTTACGAATGCCCACTGGACTACTCGGTGTGGTGATTTTGAGCCGATGGTCAATTTAGATTTTGGGTCGAATTTTCAGGAAATGGGATGCGGAGGGGTAGCCAAAAGACCATCTCACCACTTCCATATTTCCCCTATAACGGACAATATTGACGTTCCAGCTACTGCGTTCTCACGCCGTATCCTTTACGGGCACAAACTATTGGCGGACTTACACCGCACTTACACAGTTTGGTTGGGGTGTGTATATTTTATTGACTTGCGGTGATGTGTCGGCTGTGGGTCGGAAAAAAATTTCGACAGAAAAGTCTATTCATTTAAATATACATATATTTTCCATATACTTTGCTTCATAATTGTCATTTAGCATGTTCATACATCATAAATCATAACTTTTTCTCCTCACGCCGAAATCCAAGCAGAGCTCATTCGAGGTTGCGAGGATACGATGTGGAGAGAGTAACGAACATTCTCTCACTCACATCAAAATTTCAAGAACTCCACTGGTTAAGACTGCTTTAAGCTAGAATCGATTTCAAGTTTTGGAAAAACTGATTCAGGTTAAAAACCGATTAAAATTGTGTAGAAATGAATCGGTATATATACCTATTGTATGACCCTAACCTTGCGTGTTCTTTTTGATTTAGTAAAACAAAATTTGACCTTGTGATTTTCTAGTATATTGTTAGGCCAGTACAAGGTTTTGTTTAAATGGATTGGAAACAGCACGCAAACATAACATGCAAAATTTAAAATCGGACCCATAAACATCAAATAACCACCTCAAAATGCGAGAAAAAACATAATTAAAAATATAAAATGGAAAAACATAAAAGTAAATTAAAATATTAACAAATGCACCAAGATCTGCACGAATCGACATAAAAATAGCATAATAACAAAAGATTTGACCGAAAATCGACAATTTACGGAAAAAGAAAAGAGTTCATGAATAAATTGAATAAAAATAAAATAAATTTAGTCAGAAATGATTAAAATTAAAAGTTAATGATTAAATTGTCAAATAAATCGAGAAAATAATAAAAATTAGAAAAAAAATTAGACAAGTAATATCAAGGTCAAATTTTGTTTTATCGCATGAAAATTAACACGCAAGGTTAGGGTCACAGAACAGGTATATATACCAATCCATTTTTACAGAATTTTTAATGCTTTTTCACTCAGTGAATAGTTACTCTTCAACAGAATTATTTAACTGACAGAAACTACTCTCGGCAACTATTTCCACATCACGAACGCAAGTATCTTACAGGTAAGCTCTACTGGCTCGTGCATGTGGGAATCCTTTGTCGTATGATTTTGAATGCTTGAATTGAGTTAATGGACGATCTATGAACAAATTGTATTGGAAACAAATATATGTATTCAGAAAATGAATTGGATTAATGTGTCAAAATTTTTCTGGCCCACGGCCACACAACATACAGGACATTAAAATCAAATACAACTAGTCACACTGTGTAAGTGCGGTTTCTCCCCTTACAGTGTGTGCCCGTGAGAGTTCTGTCGTGCGTAACGACGGTCTCGAACGTAAATATTCTATTCATTATAGGGGCAGTGGGAAGATCGAGGACTAATCTTTTGGCTGGCTCTCTTTCCCCCATCTCCCGAAAAATCGACCTAAATTTTTCAAGATACAAATCGGCTAAAATGATAACCCCGAGTAGTCCAGTGGGCACTCGTAAAATCTAATATAAACACAAGAACCTTAGGACTAAATTGAGGCTCGGGAAGTGGGGACTTGATATCGATGTGATGTAAAGAAATTAATTTTCATAAATGATTAATAATTAACATGTCATTAATTGACCAAAGTACCTAAATTCACGAGTAAAATATCGAATGTGATGTAAAGAAATTAAATTTCATAACATGATTAATGATTAAAATGTCACTAATAGATAAAAGCAACTAGGATAATAATTAAAAGACCGAAACTGACGTAAATGTATTATAATGGGATTAACAATTAAAATGTGGTAAATTAATAATAGTAAACCTCATAACGCGATCCATAATTAGGTGACAAAAAGGATGAATTGTCATAAATTAGTAACATCATAACTCAACAGATGGAAGTCAAATATCGTGAACCGATAACGAAATAATTAGGTGTCATAAATGGATAAAGGGTAATAGACAAAAATAACTCCCGACTAAATTGGCGAAAATAATTAAACATCATAAAATAACGGAATATAGATCTCTATGTCACGGAACAAGGATTGAACCATAAATCATATCACGAGAATTAAATGACGAAAATATTAGATTTTATTAAAATCCAAACTTTAGATATCATAGCATCACCGAAAGATCCTTCACCAAAGGGCAGACATCGCGTAACATCGTATAGTAACCTTCTTCATGGCAAATATGTATGGTTAGATACTCTAGTCAGGCACATCATTAGGAATAATCGAAATCTGAAGGACATCTCGCTAGAGCTCGTTCTTAATGATCTGACATCGAATAAGAAAATAATTCGGAGATAAATCCGCTTAGGGATCCAAGTTCTTGGTTAATAATAAAATTGACAATATCGTGATCCATTGAATCAACGAAGAACAATCGAGTGATCTCAACAACGATATGAGTATCCAAATTATAGACAGGTCATAGTCCTAGTTATTGACATGACATATGAAAAATAGAATTAATCACGAGTATGAATAACAAATCAACATCGCCGACCGAATAATAAACACCAGATCATGATTTTACGGAGATCTATGTCACTAAAAGTAAACTCCAATGTTGAATAAACAACTGTCATGAATGACAATCAATTTGACCAACCATATAACCAACACAAGATCATAGTTGTAATTTGAGATCATTGACTTAGAGAACAACTTCAATAGAGATAAATTAAATTAATCAAGAATTACCGGCCGATCGTAAATAAATAAAAAAGGTTTTTCAAATCCACCATGTGACCATAAACACATGTTCACGACTATAAAAATAATAACAAAAATCATAAGACCCATAACTAGCAATTATGTTAAACTCCCGATTAACGAACGTCGATCACGGACGTGACTCCAATAAACGAACAAGCGACTCTATGCAGGGGCGAACCTCGAACAATAACACCCCTATGCCGAGTGGAGAAAGGCAACGAGGTATAGTATTTTCATGATTTCATTTTATCCTTCACATTAAATACATCCTCACCATAAGGCCGCACCGTTAACATAAATTACTTCATGAATGCCCTGCATTTTCCCATAAATAGGTTTTACAGATATGAATTATAATTAAATCTATTGCTTATTCAGATCGCAGAGACCCATATGGAGGATGGAGCGATGACTCTCGAATAACGCTTCAAATTTCGAACGCTTCGGCCGCTCGGTATCGACAAGCATTATGGGACAATGGATATGCCTTGTCCACCTATGGAGGATCAAGCTGGCCTCGACGGTTTGAAGACCGAAGAGATGACATAGAATTACCAAGTATCGCCATCAAGCGCGAGCCCCCCAGAAATCCAGCAAGAGAAGCCCGTCAACGAGCCGAATTTACGGCAATGAAAATGGAGGAGATGGAGCGGAAATATCATAGGAAAGCAGTTTTGGCCTGGCAACGATTGGCCCAGATAAACCGGGGCATAGCAAGTGGAGTCATTCCGAGCACTGGTGGTTTCCCTCCGGAGTATGGAGTCTCCTTCGAGTTGGATGACCCGAGACTATTACAAATGGCCGATCCAACAAAGTTGATTCTACCGGAAAAGTTGATACAACCAGTCCTTCGCAGTCGACTTGGATCCCGTCAGTCAGGAGACCACACCTATGCCAGTCATCATCCTCGATGGACTTTTGCTGACAGAAATCGTCAAAACACTCATATGCACGATTCGAAATGACCTCGAAGATTGATTAGATCCATTTGTGTCACAAAATAAATGTTAATGTTTTATTAGTTATTTAATTTGGTTCTTATTAATACAAGGATTACACTAAAATAAACGAATAACAGGAGTTTTTTCAATTATTTCAGGAAAACCTAAATTCATAATATGAAAAGTAAATGACGTGGAAAACGAGTTACGAGTAGTGGGATGTGTCACATCCAGCACATGTCACATCCAGAACAGTACCCCCCCCCCCGCTGAGAGAAAATTTTTCTAAGTCCAAAAGTACAAAAAATTTTTAAGACAAAGACAATGACTCATTCAAGGTCATTGAAACAAAGACCATGACTCATTCAAGGTCATTGGATGACGCATCGTATTTTTTCAAGGTCATTTAAACAAAGACCATGACTCATTCAAGGTCATTGGATGACTCATCATATTTTTTCAATGTCATTTAAACAAAGACCATGACTCATTCAAGGTCATTAGATGACTCATCATAATTTTTCAAGGTCATTCAAAATTTCTCAAGGTCATATTATTTTTAAACATTTTTAAATTTTTAATTTACTACTTTTTTTTTTTTAAGTAGTGTTTTTTAATGTTTTTTAATTTTTATTATTATTATAATTATTTTTATTATTGTTATTGTTATTAATATTATTATTATTATAATTATTATTATTATTATTATTATTATTATTATTATCTCATAAGTAATGTTTTAATGTTTTTTAATTTTTATTCTATTATTATTATTATTATTTTTATTATTATTATTATTATTTTTATTATTAATATGATTAATAATATGATTAATTTATATGATTATTTATTTTTCTTCTTATTATTTTTTCTTCTTAATATTATTATTGTCAAGGTCATTGGATGACTCTTCATATTTTTTTTTCAAGGTCATATAAAAGTAGGTCAAGGGCATAATATGTTTAAACAGTTTTAATTTTAATATACTACTTATTTTTTTAAGTAGTGTTTTTTAATTTTTATTTTATTATTATTATTTTTATTAATATTATTATTATTATTATTATTATTATTATTATTATTATTATTATTATTATTATTATTTTTATCTTATAAGTAGTGTTTTAATGTTTTTTAATTTTTATTCTATTATTATTATTATTATTATTATTATTATTATTAATATTACAGGATTTTATTAATTATAATTTTCATTATTATTTTATATAGATTTTCAACAGAGCATATAAAATTAATTTTGAATAGAAAAAGTTTGTTCAATTGTGGTTCATAGTATACAGGGATAGAACAATTGTAAATGTTTGTAAAAAGTTTAAGAAAAATTTTATATTTTTAATAAAATATGTGCAAATAAATATCAAAACTAATTATGGCTCAAATGTGTGTGTTAAACCATCGATATGTTACAGTGTTTATGGAAAAACTTTAATGAAAATATGTGTAATTTTTCAACAATTTATGAAATATTTATTTTATGGCTAATAATGTGTATGTGTTAAATCATAAAAATAGTTCAATATTTATGTAAAGTTTGAGATTGTTAAGAAAATGTTTGTTTGAGATTGTTTTAATGTTTTTTAATTTTTATTCTATTATTATTATTATTATTATTATTATTATTATTATTATTAATATTACAGGATTTTATTAATTATAATTTTCATTATTATTTTATATAGATTTTCAACAGAGCATATAAAATTAATTTTGAATAGAAAAAGTTTGTTCAATTGTGGTTCATAGTATACAGGGATAGAACAATTGTAAATGTTTGTAAAAAGTTTAAGAAAAATTTTATATTTTTAATAAAATATGTGCAAATAAATATCAAAACTAATTATGGCTCAAATGTGTGTGTTAAACCATCGATATGTTACAGTGTTTATGGAAAAACTTTAATGAAAATATGTGTAATTTTTCAACAATTTATGAAATATTTATTTTATGGCTAATAATGTGTATGTGTTAAATCATAAAAATAGTTCAATATTTATTTAAAGTTTGAGATTGTTAAGAAAATGTTTGTTTGAGATTGTTTTAATGTTTTTTAATTTTTATTCTATTATTATTATTATTATTATATTATTATATTATTATTAATATTACAGGATTTTATTAATTATAATTTTCATTATTATTTTATATAGATTTTCAACAGAGCATATAAAATTAATTTTGAATAGAAAAAGTTTGTTCAATTGTGGTTCATAGTATACAGGGATAGAACAATTGTAAATGTTTGTAAAAAGTTTAAGAAAAATTTTATATTTTTAATAAAATATGTGCAAATAAATATCAAAACTAATTATGGCTCAAATGTGTGTGTTAAACCATCGATATGTTACAGTGTTTATGGAAAAACTTTAATGAAAATATGTGTAATTTTTCAACAATTTATGAAATATTTATTTTATGGCTAATAATGTGTATGTGTTAAATCATAAAAATAGTTCAATATTTATGTAAAGTTTGAGATTGTTAAGAAAATGTATATAATTTATGATACACACGTGTTTTTGATTGAAATATGTGTGTTTGTTTTACCGATATAAGAAAAACTATGGACAATTTTTAAGAAAATACACGTAATTTATGATTATCATGGATTAGAATTTGATTAAAGTTGTGAGAAAGTTGTTAAATTTGAGATAAAACTGATTAATTTGTAAATAATGTTATTATTTTGAAGAAATTTTAAAATAAGACCTTCAGCAAATTGGTAAGAAAATAGTAGTTATTGAGTAATACTTATTAAAATTAACAAAGTTTTATAATTTTTGACAAGTCTTGATAGATCTTTAATAAAATTTGTTAGTACTTTGAATAAGAATTTAAAAAAAAAAGTTTCAACACAGTAGCAAATCGTAAAGAAACTAGTACTTATCAGTTAATTAAATTAACTAAGTTGTAAAATAATTGAAAAAATTTGTTAGATTTTTAAAATTTTAAGATTGTTAGGTAATTGTTCTAGGTACTTGTTGAATAAAAATTAATGTATTTTATCAACAGCTCATAGTTTTAATCGTACAATTTCTCTTCATCCTGGAAATAATCGTAAATATTTAAATTATTCAGAAAATTGTCAATAAAAAACATAAATAATAGGTAACCAAATATTTTTAAATACTAGTCAATTTTAGTTTTTAATTTAATTACAAATATAATAATAATAAAATAAATACTTGTATACAAATAGTTATATGAATCAATCAATTTCTTAGAACTGAAATCTTATCGATATATTCTGATTAACCTTAAATCAATGAAAAAAGTAACAATTTTCCTAAGTATTTTATAAATTCAACCAACTCAATCCCCTTTAAAAAAAATACTATAAATTCGACTCTCAACCAATCATTCCTCTTCAAATGTCATTTTCACTCCATTATACCAACTATATTCATAATTTTATAAAAGCCTATCAAGTAGATAATATTAACCTTTTGAATACATATATTCATTCCAGTAAATTTCTTTAGAAATATTATAAATTCCTCTCTTGACCAATCATTTTCCATCAAACAACAATATTTCCAGCCATATTCAATATTTTTCATAAAAAAAAATCATAAAAATACCAATTTAGATAATATTTACCCTTTAAATAACAATATTTAACCAACCCAACCCCCTTAAAAATGACAACAAATTTGTTAATTGACTATTTCTCACTAAAGTAAATTCCACTCTAGACCAATCATTTCCCATCAAATAACACTTACCCTACCCTACCAACTATATTCATTATTTTTTATAGAAATCACCCTTTAAATAACGATATTTAACCGACTCAGTACCTTAAAAATATCAACAAATCTGTCTTAATCGATTATTTCCTTAAAATATCATAAATTTTCTTCTTAGCCAATTGTTTCTCACTAAAATAAAATAAAATTTACTCTCAACCAATCAATTCTCTTTAAATGACATTAATCCAAGCTATATTCATTATTTTCATAAAAAATCACCGACTTATATCGATATTCAACCGAATAAATTTCTTGAAATCCCCTTAAAATAGAATTCATCTCGTGACCAATCCTTTCCCCCTTAAAAGATCATAAATTTTCTTTAACTAATCATTCTCTTTAAATGACAATATTCCCACTCTCTCAAAAGATTTACACACATATTAATATCTATTTGAACAAATCCGCCTTTAAAAATATTATAAATTCCTCCTCTTTATTCTCCATTTAGAAAATATTTACCCTTTGAACACAGATATTCAACCAACTCAATACCCTTAAAAATGGCAACAAACTTGTTCTTAATCGATTATTTCCTTAAAATATCATAAAATTTCCTCCTTTTCAATAATTTCCCTTGAAATGACAATTTTCCTCACTGCACCAACAATATACATATTTTTTGTAAAAAAAAAAAGTACAAGGTAAAATTTCTTTAGAAATCTATATTTAACCGAATAAGATCCTTATAAATCCATCATTCGGATCATATTTACTATATGTATTCAACCAATCAAATTCCCACTTAAAATTATCATAAAAATCAAATTTTTACCAATAAAAATAAATTTTCTTTAGTATTACAAAATTGTTATCGATACCCAACATTTTTCGTTGAAAATCACCACAATTTGATTCTGGCAAAAAATTCTATCAAATAAAAAAATTCATCAAAAATGACTAAAATCGAATAAAGTCTATGTTTCCCACATAAATTAAATTATTGTAAAATATATATCATGTTGCTCAAATAATTAAAATTAATCAGTAAATCAAGTATAAATTCAATAAAAATTACCAGTCAACCCATAGAGATATATCAATGATTTTCATAAGTATACTGATAACCACACTGAGCATCCCCTTAAAAATCTCTAAATTATACTACTTTTGTGATTTATATCAATGAAATCAATAAAATTGAAAATGAAAGTAATTATCGATCTCTTTTTTACACTGTAAAATCAATTAAAATCTTAGGTTTCACTAAAATATTTTTAAAAATTAACTGATTTAATCAACTATTTAAATAGAACATAAAATTATAATTAAAATATCATTAAATCTATCAGTCAAATTTGATTCTAATTCTTAAATAATTATCTTAAATAGATGTTTCATAAACATTTTGATCCTAAATTTAACTTTTATTTAAAATAATCCTAAAATCAAGTCAAATCTAATAAATTTTCAAGAAATTAAGTGTCTAAAATTATAGATTTACCCTAATTTCTTCAATAATTTCATTAAAAACATAATCAAACCCTAAATCCATTAAAATTCAAATGAAAACCATAAATTCACTAAAAAATTTACTAAAATAAAATACCTCGTAAAACTAGATATCACTTAAATTATCATAAAATTTCCCTAAAAGCTCTAATTGATTTACATAGCCTAAAATTATTTTATTTTTGTCGAATACAAATTTTCAGTGAAGAAGTAATATTGGTGAGAGAGTACATTAAGTGACTAAAATCGGTGAAATTACTGAAAAAAGTGGGATAGTTAAAGATATCTACTAAATAGATGAAATATCAATTGCTATTTTAAACACTTACAAAGGTAATATACTTTGAATGGAGAAAACATACATCGAAGGGGAAAATATTCATTGAAGAGAAAAATATTCGTTGAAGAGGAAAAAACATTCATTGAATAAAGAAAACATTAATTGAAGAGAGAAAATATTCATTAAAGAGGAAAGCAATCATTAAAGTGAGAAAATATGAATGAAGCTAACAAATATTCAGTGAATCGAGAATGCTTATAATAAATAGACGTAAATTTCTCAATAATGAGATGAAATATCAATTAAATATTGGGAAATACTTTAAACGGAGTCTGAATTATTCACTGATCAACAAATATACTTAAAAGATGAAAATATTCACTGAAAATTAATTGTACTTTAAGAGTGGATGAATTACTATTATATTCAATTAAAACTTTTTAACAATTGAGTAGATTTTGTCGGTTAATTATATTTAAATAGGGATATATATATTTTTTTTTGATGGACACTTATGGACGGAGAAATAGTTATTAAAAACAATAACCGCGCGCGCGTATACTAATCCGGTGAATATATACAAATCCAACAAATATATCGATAAGCGTAATTGGGTGGGTAGAAAATCCAGTCTAGCATTTGGCCATTATTTTGGAATCGATGACATTGCACAAGTTTCGCACAGCCCCAGCTATCAGAGTACTACAGCCCAAGCTTTAACAGCTCCTACAGTGGTTTAAGTCAAGAAATTGACGTCTTATTTGATTGATGTTAATATATTTTTATGGATTTATTTTATGTTTTTTATTAATTTTTATTATTAAAATAGCATATATAAAACTTTTCTCATATTTTAAGCTATAACATGAATATTATATCAATAGTAAATTCAATATTTTGAATGAACATTATGGAATTTATTGCTATTAAGAATTATTGTCTAAATGTAATTAATTTCTATAAAACTTATATTTAAATACTTTTTGTTTTTAGTTGTAACTATTGATAATAAAACGTGAACTTATAATAATAATAATAAAATAATAAAATAAATAATAAATAATAATAATAATAATAAAAATAATAATAATAATCATAATAATTATAATAAAAATAATAATAATAATAATAAAAATAATAATAATAATAAAAACGATAAGTATATTAATAATAATAATAATAATAATAATAACAATAACAATAATAAAAATAATTATAATAATAATAATAATAATCATATTAATGATAATAATAATAATTATAATTATAATAATAATATTAATAATAATAATAAAAATAATAATAACAATAATAATAATAAAAATAATAAAATAATTATAATAATAATAATAATAATTATATTAATGATAATAATAATAATTATAATTATAATAATAATATTAATAATAAAAACGATAAGTATATTAATAATAATAATAATAATAATAACAATAACAATAATAAAAATAATTATAATAATAATAATAATAATTATATTAATGATAATAATAATAATTATAATTATAATAATAATATTAATAATAATAATAAAAATAATAATAACAATAATAATAATAAAAATAATAAAATAATTATAAAAAATATTAATAATAAAAATAATAATAATAATAATCATCATAATAATAATAATAATAATAATAATAATAATAATAATAATAATAATAACAATAATAGAATAAAAATTAAAAAACATTTAAAAACACTACTTAAAAAAAAATAAGTAGTATATTAAAATTAAAAATGTTTAAAAATACTATGACCTTGACCTACTTTTAAATGACCTTGAAAAAAAAATAATAGTATGACTCATCCAATGACCTTGAAAATTATAAAATTAAAATTAAAAAATATTAAAACATTACTTATAAAAATAAGTAGTAAATTATATAAACTTGTAATAATAATAGTAAAAATAATAATATATAAAACTAAACTTTAAAAATCAGTAGTAAATTTATATTAAAAAATGTCAAAAAATACTATGACCTTGAAATTTTTGAATGACCTTGAAAAAATATGATTAGTCATCCAATGACCTTGACTTACTTTTAAATGACCTTGAAAAAATAATATTAAGAAGAAAAAATAATAATAAGAAAAATAAATAATCATTCTAATTAAATATATTATTAATCATATTAATAATAAAAATAATAATACTAATAATAACAATTATAAAAATAATAACAATAATAAAAAAAATAATTAAACAATATTAATAAGTAATAATATTAATAATCATATTAAAAATAATAAAATTATTTCCTTATAATAAAAGTTTTATGTAGTTGTTTTGTTTTTATTATACATTAATAATAATAATAATAATATTAATAATTATAAAACGTGAACTTATAATAATAATAATAATAATAATAATAATAATAAAAATAATTATATTAATCATAATAATTATAATAAAAATAATAATAATAATAATAATAAAAATAATAATAGTAAAAACGATAAGTATAATAATAATAATAATAATAATAATAATAACAATAACAATAATAAAAATAATTATAATAATAATAATAATACTTATATTAATGATAATAATAATAATTATAATAATAATAATATTAATAATGATAATAAAAATAAAAATAATGATAATAAAAATAATAATAACAATAATAATAATAAAAATCATAAATAATTATAAAAAATATTAATAATAAAAATAATAATAATCATAATAATAATAAAAATAATAATATTAATCATAATAATAATAATCATAATAATTATAATAACAACAGTAATAATAATAATAATAATAAAAATCATAATAATAATAAAAATAATAATATTAATCATAATAATAATAATCATAATAATTATAATAACAACAGTAATAATAATAATAATAATAATAATAATAATAATAATAAAAATAATAATAATAATAATAACAATAATAATAACAATAACAATAACAATAATAATAATAATAATATAATTTAAAAATAGTAAATAAATAATAAAATATTGACTTAATTAAAACAAAAAATTATAGTATATAAAATAAATAAAATAAAATAAAAACAAATAAATAATATTATTGACTTGATTAAAACAATATTCACTTCATTAAAACAAACAATTTAATAATAATAATATAATTTAAAAATAAAAAATATTATTTAATAATAAAATAATAAAATAATTGACTTGATTAAAACAATATTCACTTCATTAAAACAAACAATTTAATAATAATAATATAATTTTAAAATAAAAAATATTATTGACTTTATTAAAACAAACAAATTAATTTAATAATAATATAATTTAAAAACAAAATAATAAAATAATTGACTTGATTAAAACAAACAATTAAAGTATATTAAATAAAAGTAAATAAAATTTAAAATATATATTATAAAATATGATGAGTCATCCAATGACCTTGAGAAATATGATGAATCATCCAATAACCTTGAATGAGTCATGGTCTTTGTTTAAATTACCTTGAAAAAATTTGATGAGTCATCCAATGACCTTGAATGAGTCATGGTCTTTGTTTAAATGACCTTGGAAAATATGATGAGTCATCCAATGACCTTGAATGAGTCATGGTCTTTGTTTAAATGACCTTGAAAAAATATGATGAGTCATCCAATGACCTTGAATGAGTCATGGTCTTTGTTTAAATGACCTTGAAAAAATATGATGAGTCATCCAATGACCTTGAATGAGTCATTGTCATTGTCTTAAAAGTTTTTTGTACTTTTGGACTTAGGAAAATTTTCTCTCAGCGGGGGAGGGGGAGGGGGGGTACTGTGCTGGATGTGACATGTGCTGGATGTGACACATCCCACTACTGTTACGAAGCTCCGACTAGACCTTAATAAATCAGAATATTAACATAGACTACCCCGAAATTCATAGAAATAACCTGTTAACATAGAATTTTGACCAACAAGATACATAAGAAAAGGACCGAAAAAATTTAATTAGTGGTAATGATGATGAATGTTTAAGTATTCTACTTTAGAAATGGAGGCAATGAGAACGCTCAGCAAAGAGTTGAAGAAGCTCCTACGAGAAAACATGCATCTACACCGTCAACTCCTCCAACAGAGTCAGGAAATGCAAAGATTAAAAGCCACTTGGGCAGAGCCGACAAAAATGAAGGAAATATACCAGCGCCTTACTGCAGCACAGCAAGACTGGAAGGATGAAAGGTCGTTAAATCAAGCGCAGCGGACGCAGATCAAAGGCTTGGAGGTCGCCCTGTCAGCGTGCCAGGCGGGTAGTGCGGTGACATACCCCTTAGTATTCGCACCGGCACAACTGGCCTATCGCGACCAGGATAAACCACAATCTTCTAACAATAAATCTCGTCCACACGCCAGACCAGGTCGAACCGAACGTTTACGTCGACGCGCCCAAGGAGTGCCCAAATAAATCAGCAAATTCGTATTTTAACTTAATAAGTTTAGTTGATAATAAATAATTTCATTGCAGTTTATTATGTTGTTATTTACGAATGAATATAGTATACGAGTGGTGGGTTACAGGGTTTCGTTATTTGTTTGAATTAACATGTGGTTGCCCCAGTAACGCCATACAAAATGATGCTAACTGCCACTTGGCACCCGTTGCTAGGCAACGTTGGAAATGTGTTCAAGTGGTGGATTATCCGCAAAAATTGAGTATTATCGCTAGTACTGTAATTGCTCGGACAACCCTCGGGTTTACGAGCTGTCGATAGAAGACTTATGCTCGCTTAGCTCTGTCCCACGTGTAAGAAAATTCATGATCGAATGTGGAGAGATGGTTTGAAACCGCGATGCGAGTGTTCACAGTAGTACCTATACGTAAGTGCATCTAGGAAATAATCGAACTACAAGGGCAACTACTTTATTTGAATCAACACAATATATAGTTATTTGTGGGTTAATGGGGTGGATTTGGAGGTTGTGCTGCTTGGCGTCGAGCACGCTCCTTGCGTCCCAGCCGACGATTATTTGATGGAGTGGTGAACTGGTCTGCTGATTGAGGGTTCTTCTGCGCCATCTGGGACGGGGCGAAGACGAGCGGGTAGGTGACTGCTTCCCCCTCCCGACAAACCGCTAAGGCGACTTCCAATCCTCTGATTTGGGTGCGCAGGCTCTGATTGAGCTGTCGCTCTTCCGCCCAACCTCTTTGTGCTGCGGTTAGTCTGAGATATAACGATTTTACTTTTCTCGGATCCGACCAAGTTGCCTTGATCTGCTGTACCTCTTTAGTCATCTGGAGGATTTGGTTGAGGAGATCCGCGTTTGCGTTACTTGCGCGATCTAGTTCAGCTTGCAAGATTTGGTTGGTGGTCATAACTACAATGGACAAGATTGCTAAATTTTCTCTAATGGTTTACATAATTTGTATTTATACTTATCATAAACACAGTTATTAAAAACGGGTCTACTCAGGCAAACGATTAAAACGAAATGACAAGTTAACAAAGCTTTCTTTTTTCAAAAACAATATTAAATCACGCTTATTGTTAGTGTTTTTAGGGATCACAGTTTTCCGTGGCACGGCTTCTTTAAGTCCTTCTTCGGGGAAACTACAGGATATGGGCGTCGGGTATCGCGGACTGGGCGAGGTGGATAGGCTTCCGCAATTCGCCCGATGAGGATGTCTTCTTCCACATTTGCGAGATACATCCTCGCCTTAACCACCTGTAGGTCCACCTGTTCCTGCACCCTTTCCCATTGGGTGAGGAAGTTGCGTGCATGCATGTAAATCTCCGCGGCGGGATACTGCTGACCAGCGAGTCCACAGGGGTCCTTCTCTAAACCCAGTATCCGCCAAGTAGTGGGATACGGCCACTGTTGTTGAAACTCGTCGAAAATTTCCGTAGCTGATGGAGCTCCTCCCTGACCCTGTTCGTCAGTTGCTTGACTAGTGATTCGTTCGAATGACATATCTAAAATATCATCGTAATCAGATTCGATTAAGTCGTCCGCTTATTATAATGATCAACTAAATAAGGACTGGGGTATTGCTATTGGGTGTAATCAATTTTAAACTTATTGAATTCTATTAATTTTTATTTTTATTGCAAATTATGGGCGGTTCATCTATCAGGTATTAGGTGTGCGATATTCTACCGGTTGTCTTTCCTATATTTTCTTTTAAAATTTACAGTAATCAAGTGATATTCGGGTGCTATGGGCATTGGTTCTCGGACATCTCGGGTCGCCAACGGTTTACTCAGATTTGTGACTTGCCGTTTGATAAGTTAAGACGTGAAGGGTACTCTCCGTTACTCGATTGATTGTTGATAAGAGGGTTTATATTATCTCACCCACATGGCCCTTTTACATGTAATCCTTTGGACAATTCAAGTATATATGTGATTAAAACTTTGAATGTCAGGGCCGGATGTTGGTCCGGATAAGTCGTTTGTGCGTAGACGTATTTAATCGATGATCCTATGTGGTTGATTTCCGGCGGATCTTGTCGTTTGCGATTTAATCAATTGAATGGAGACGATTTAGTTCGGTATGTTTATATCCGGTAATTATACTATTTACGTTACATTTTCAGAATTATTGGTCAACGGATTCGCCTAAACTTAGCTGAATCAATTCTGGTAGGTTATTACATTGATTAATTTGGATGTATTTTACTGATATTTTTAAGAAAAACTTCTTGCGTCTACCGAGGCTTTCACGCAGATGCAATCCCATACCTTTGGAATCTTTTCTTTATGTGGAATTTTATTTGTTCAAGGAAAAATCGGTAGTAAGCCTTCTTGTGATTGAACAATTTATGTAATGTTAATACAAAATTTCTTTTCTTATCTTAAACTTTGATTTTACAGTTATATTAATTTAGTTTAAGTAATAGCTCATTTATTTCGTCTTAAATCACTTTACTTTAATCCCTGAATTTGTACTATTTAAAGAAAACTTTATTTCAAATCTATAATTTATTCTAATTCTAATCAAGGGATTGTTTTATCAATAATATATTTTGATTTCCATTACTCGAATTTCTTGTATTTTCCCCTCCAACCAGTTTAATCAACCATTACTTTAATCCGTGAAATTACTTTAATATTAGCTCAATATTTTTAAATACATGAATCCAGTTTTACTTTATTTTTACTCGAAGATTTACTTGATCTTTCCAAAGAAATTATCTTACTTTTATTCAAATTATTTTTAACTTTAATCTATGAATGACTTGGTTTAATCCTCAACTTCCTTTAATTAACGACTTATGGTTGATCAAGGAGTTTCTATTAGTTAATCATCCAATTAATGTGGTGTAAATTTTATTCTTAATCCGTGAATTACGTTATCTTTACTCAATAACCTTTTTACTTAATCTAATTTAATCAACAAGATATTTACTCCAAAAATTCTTTTAAGTTTAATCAAAACGAATTAATTAAATTTGATCCATGAGTTATTTGTCTTTATCCAATAATCCATAATTTAACTTAATTGAGTTACTGAGTTATTTATTTAAAGATTTTTATTGTAACTTTAGTATGCCAATGATTAGTTTATTCCAAATTTAGCTATATCAACGATTTCAATTAATTTATCCCCGTACCCTTCCCCTTTAGTAGGCCTTAGACGCACTTTATGTTCATATTATATTTACTGAGTGCCCACTGGACTACTCGGTGTGGTGATTTTGAGCCGTGTGTAATAGAATTTAAGTCGATTTTACAAAAAGGAGAAACGAGGAAGCAGCCAAAAGACCTCTTCCTTATTTCTCGTTTCATCTATATGGATAATATTGACGTTACGACCCCTGCATTCTGCACGCTAGGTCTTCACGGGTACATATCATTGGCGATTTTCCACGCACTTACACAAATCTGTACTATGTATATTTTACTATCTTGCAATATGTGTTGGCTGTGGGCCGGAAAAATTTCGACAGATTAATTAATATAATTAAATGCATGAAAAACAATTGCTAATATTATAAATATTTATTAACATATTAAATAATCAACATACAAAATTACTTGTCCAATAAAATCATAAAAGCATAAAAATGCATCTCCCCCCACGTCGACATCCAAGCAGAGCTCTACCGAGGTTGTGAGGATGTGAAGTGGAGAGAGAGCTCCAAATAAACTAATTCTCACCTAAAAGTAAGTTCTAAATATAGATTTTTAAACAAAATTCTAGCTCAAAAATGGCTTTGAAAATAGTTTTAAAAATGATTAGTTTTAATGTGAAAATGAATCGGTATTTATACCTATTTTCTGTCCCTAACCTTGCATGTTAATTTTGATGTAGTAAAACAAAATTCGACCTTGTTATTTTCTAGTGAATTCTATTCTTTAATTTTATTATCTTTTGATTTATTTTAATAATTTTTCATTTAGAATTTTTATTGAATTATTACTAATTCAAATCTTTTGATTTAAGTTTCATTTTCATGAACTTTTATTACTTTATCCATTTTGCCGAATTTGTTGTGTTTTCTTGTTATGTTTGTGTTGGTATCGTGCGGATCTTGGTGCGTTTTGTTATTATTTTAATTTATTTTTATGTTTATTATTTTATATTTAATTCTCTTTTTTCTCATATTTGATAGGGTTTAATTGATGTTTCAATAGGTTTATTTAAATTTGCATGTTATATTTGCATGTGTGTTACCGATCCATTTAAACATTTCTCAAGGCCATATGTGTTCTGGCCCAACACGAGTATAATAATGAGGAAGTGATGAAGGGACCTGAAAGTTAAGACGAACGTAGGCCTTCTAACGGCAGTCCGCTGAACCCGACATAGGACTAAACCTTAGCAGTTCTGATATCGGAACTCACCTTTGGAGGTCCTGTGACCAGTGGTTGCAGTTCCAACGTTGCCTAGCAACGGGTAACCATTGCAGGCGTCAAAATATTTTGTATGTAATGGGGTGAAGGTCATCCATACCACCAACTCCACAATATTCTATTCTTAATTTTATTATTTGACAATTTAATTTGACAATTTTTTTTGCATTTTTTAATTGAATAATTTTTAATTCAAATTCTTTGATATTTATTCCATTTTTATGAAATTTCACATTTTTTGATAAATTGTCAAATTTCGGTCAAATTGTTGGGTTTTCATGTTATGTTTATTGTTGGGCCAGAACACAGACGGCCTTGTAAAATGTTTAAATGAATCGGTAACGCACATGCAAACATAACATAAAGATTTAATCTCAAAACTATTAAAACACCAATTAACCCTACCAAAATGCGAGAAAGAGAACAATTAAATATAAAATTATAAGACACAAAAATAAATTAAAATAATAAGAAAGTGCAACAAGATCCGCAAGAAATAAATATAAACATAACACGAAAACCCAACAATTTGACCCAAATTTGACAATTTATCAAAAAATGTGAAATTTCGTGAAAATGAAATAAAAATCAAATAATTTGAATCAGAAATAATTCAATTAAAAATTCAAAAAGAAAAAATTGTCAAATAAAATTTCAAAATAATAAAATTAAAGATTAGAATATACCAGAAAATCACAAGGCCAAATTTTGTTTTACTAAATCATAAAGAACACGCAAGGTTAGGGTCGTACAATAGGTATGTATACCGATTCATTTTCACATAATTTTAATCAGTTTTCATAAACTTGAAATCGTGAAAATCGTCTAATCAGTTTTCAGTGACATCAAAAATTATTATGTGAGTGAGAAGTGTTTGGGACTCTCTCCACGTCGCATTCTCGCAACCTTAGTTGAGCTCTGCTTGAATGTCGGCGTGGGGAGAGGGTGTCATTATATTATGATCGATATTTTATGGAATGCTCCACCTTGTGTTCAGAAATTTATGTTCAAATGTGTTATATAGCAAAATATAGTTATTAAAAATGAAATTCTTCCATCAATGCTTTACCTTTTCAGGCCCACAGCCAAAACATACTACAAGTTAATAAAATCCAACACATGATCGTAATTGTGTAAGTGCGTGTATTATCGCCAATGATTCGTGCCCGTGAAGGCTCCGGTGTGAGAACGCAGGAGCTGTAACGTCAATATCATTTCGTATAGGGGAAAAAGGGGAAGGGGGAAATAGTCTTTTGGCTGTTTCGTCTTCTCCCAATTCCCATAAACTCGACCAAAAATCACAGATAACATACGGCTCAAAATTACCACACGAGTAGTCCAGTGGGCACTCATTAATTATAATATGAACACAAGTACGCCTAGGATCAAACAAGGAGAAGCTGACGGGAATATCGATATAAAATCGTTGCTATGATAAAATATAGGAATTTTCCTAAAAATCAATTAAACCATTCAATAAAATTCGCCTAATGGCATCAATTTTGGAATACCACTCAACAAAATTAATAATACCAAGCGTAACTAGAGGCTATAAAACCAAATACGATACTAATACGCAAAAGATTCCGCTAAAATTTATGAATAAAACCAAAAATTTAGATTAAAATATAAAGATTTAATTGCAACAGAGCCCTTGGCAAAATTAAACCCGAAACTCCATACGCATAAATACCCAGCTTTTACTGAAACTCCTAAAGTCATTGAAAGGTTATCAAATCCAACGAAATTCACGACGCCTTATAACTAAACTCCCATTAGTTCGGTTGTTACAGTAAGAGTGTAAGGAATTATAACAACCCAACGGAAAATTGACTATGTAAAATTCACCCAAATTAACAATCACCTAAAGAAAATACAAAAACTCGAAAAACAAAATAGACTTATCTATATTCAAGTTTTTCCGAACGTTTATCTAAAGTAAAAATTCCCAAATCAAGATTAGAAATATCACCCTGCTTGACAAGGGAAACTCGTAAATATTCTCCTAGAACTTAGCCCCAAATCAATTACCAGGAAGTCATTCGAGCTTCTATTTATAAAAATTTTACATAACAATTATCGGTTAACCGAATTAAAAAATAACGAAAATTAACGAACAAAATATTACCAATGGTTAAAATTAATACATCAAATCCAAAAGGAGGATAAATAAAATACCAAAATGTATAACACATTACATTACCCACAATCATTAAAATGTCTGTGACGATAATTTCGCCTGAGAGTCGCGAGGAGGGCATGAAAACTTCAACTAGCGCAACCGATATCGTCCAGGAAAGCTGACTTCGAGTCAGGTAGAATGGCTTGAGTATTAATCCCAGAATCGGAATATGGGGCGTACGCTCCTTGGAAAAAACCACCGATCTAAGGACTAATGATTATACTATGATAGAGATTAATAAAGGTAATTTACCATCACGTTGCGTTTGTAAGCGAATCCACGAGAAATGTACGCATATAAAACTTTTTCCCATGCCATTAAATGAAACGAAAGCATACTGAATCTCAGAGAACTAAATTAACAAAGATTAAATGACATTACAACTTACTGTAAAGGGCATCTGCACATACCACCAGTAAGCTGACGACTAAAATGTAAAGGGCATATACACACACCATTAGAAAATTGGTGAGGAAGTTGACTAAACCCGTTGGAATACACATACCGACAATCAAACCCGAAAGTGTGCTTCAACTAAATTTTCTAACCCGATCGACATACATTCCATATAAAGGTTAGAGTGACTGAGAATTGGTTCATTATAATTCAAATTTCAATATGTCCCGAAAACGAGCACAAATCTCCGGAGAACAACACGGGCACGAAGAACCCAACCCGGTTCACAGTAATGCACTATTATATTCGGGTAAGTTATCCTCGAAATTGTGTTCAAAATCTTAATTTCGTTATTCAGTACTAGTGCAGATGCGCCCAAATCCACGGACTATTGCTAACCATCTTCGTACAGTCATCGTTCATATCATAAATAAATTATTTGACCTCGATAAACCTAGTACTGTTTTGGTTTTTTTCTAGAAACACTCCGTAACGAAGTGACTAGTAAAAGTAAAATGGAGGGCGAACTAAATCTCCAAAACCAGTGATATATACCCAACTGATAATTGACCAAGCCGATAGGGAATGTCGAAACCCAAACTATTATCTCAATATCGTCGATAGAGGCCGGAGTTAGTTGAACAAACCCACTATGAAGCCGGACACATAATTTTCTTTTTGCGTAGGATCTCACATTGCCATGTCAGGTCATAATGAAAATAAAGTAATTTATGGTTTGAGTTAAATTAGTTTTATATTGAATTACAAAAATGTGAAAGTCATGTAATTTATTATTAGAATTAAAATAAACATATTTTAGATTGAAAAATGTAAAAGTAATGTAATTTATTATTAAAATTAAACTAAACTTATTGTTGGGCCAGAACACAAATGGCCTTGAAAATTGTTTAAATGCATCAGTAATACAGTACGAAAACCCACGAAAATAGCGAAATCGTTGCAACAGTTAAAATGAATAGTCATCGGAAAAAGATTAATCCGAACGACCAAAATTATGGAAAATAATGTTTTAAAAAATATATAGGAATTAAATAAATTATGTTGAATTGAGACGGAAAATATGGGCAGAACGCTGCGCAAATTTTCGGAAATAATTAAAACATTTATCGTAAAACTGTAAAATAAGGGCGGAACGCTGCTCAAATTTCCCGATTTAATTAAAATACCGAAAATAGTAAAGTAAAAGTGGAATGTTGTTCGATTGTTTGTATAATATTAGTATAAACTGGAAAATAAGGGCGATACGCTACTAAAATTTTTCGAATCAATTAAAATAATTATCAAAACTAGCAAAGTAAAAGTAGAATACTGCTCAATAATTGATAGGATAACTGGATCAAACTGAAAAATAAGGGAGGAACGCTGCTCAATTTTTTCGAATTAATGAAAATACTTTATCGAAAATTGTAGAATATGGATGGAGTAAGGCTAAATTTTTATATAAGTGAAATATTTTTACAAAGCTGAGGAATAAGGACGATTCCCTACTAACAATTTAATAATAATAATAATAACAATAAGAATAATAACAATAAGAATAATAATAACAATAAGAATAATAATAACAATAATAATAATAATAATAATAATAATAATAATAATAATAATAATAATAATAATAATAATAATAACAATAATAATAATAATATTATAATAATAGTAATGATAATAATAGTAGTAATAATAATAAATATAATAGTAATTATAGTAATAAGAATGATAATAAATCTAATAGTAGTAACAATGACAATACTAGTATCAATAATAGAGAACATTATAGATTTAATAGGGATAAGGGTAAGAGATATACTATATGGATATTTAGCATAACAAAGGGTTTACAGGTCATGGTGAAAATCGATAATACGAACAATGATAAGAAGAACTATGGGAATAGACATAATGATAAATGATATGAGAGTATAGGTTAACATTTGAAGGAGATAGGAGAATAATGGGACCTAAAAATCGAAAAGCGAGCACAGGCTTTCTATCGGCAGCTCGTTGGACCCATGGATCGTTCGGTCAATTATAGCATTAGCAATAGCGCTCACTTTTTGCGGACGATCCACCCACTCGAACACAGTTCCAACGTTGCTTACCAACGGGTGCCGAGTGGTAAGCGAAAGATATTTGTATTGGGTTGTCTGAATAACAACCATATAGTTTCAAAATATCAACACCCAGAAACCCACCATTATGTTAGATTGTAAATGCGTAAAAGTAAAATAATTTATTATTAGCATTAAATTAAATTTATGTTAGATTGTAAATGCACAAAAGTAATGTAACTTATCATTAGAATTAAATTAAACTCATGTTGGATTGTAAATGAGTAAACGTAAAGAAATTCATCATTAAAATTAAATCAAACTTATATCAGCTGATTACTGCGTACAAATAAGATAGTTTATTGTTAGGATTTATCTAAACTTCTTTTGTTGAAAGTAAAATAGCAGACTATTGGAACGATTTTAGATTTTATGAAATTATTAATCAATAAAAGGAAAATAATCGATTATCAAAACTAGTGTAGATTTTTATTAAATTAGGATTAAGGTCGCGATAGCCTATGATTCGTCTTCGCTACATTAAACCCAACTTTCTATTTATCTTGCTCAGCAATTTTTCGTAGGTTAGAAATATAATTTTTTTTTATCTTTTTTGAGCAATTACTCTATGATCACTGTTAAGTAAGATTTTGCTCATTACCGTTGCGAGGAAACACTCCTATTGCATGTATATTACTTTCCAGTTTCCTATCACCAGAACTTTTTATGCATTTCAAAAATAGGCGGCTGAACATTTTCTCGGCACCAGCTCTGGTAGGGTATAGTTCATGTGGGATATTGTATAAAATAGTTGATAATAATATCATCAACCAACGCAAAACGAGGTGAGTACAGACAGCGACCATAGTGATTTTTCGAAGGGAGGCCCCGTAGATTAATGTCCTCACGTGAACCAAAGGCCACTATCGGCGAAATGCGATAATAGTAAGACCCGTGTAAGGTGTTGGATAAGTTATAAGACTCGCGAATCAAAACATATAGAAAGTTAGATGTCATCTCGTCAATTAATATTTCTCGTTTTCTAGAAAACTCGTGGATCGATAGCTCCCGAGTGATAGCCCGGTTCCCCGCCCACTCGGCTGCCAGATGTAGGCAGGCAATGTGAGACGCGGGATTTTCAATATCCCTGGTCCGTGAAACCCGGGGCGGCACCCAAGGTGACTCCGGGGAAGTGGATCTCCCATATGTCGCCATTAAAAGGGAGCCAGGAAGGAATCCGGCGAGAGAAATACGAGGACAGGCGGAGCACTTGCTGGCTCGCCTTGAGCATCATCAAGCCGAAACCAACCGCCAGGTAGAACAAGCAAGGCAACACCTTCTGAGGGTGAACGAGGATTTTGTGGCGGGCCGGATACCCAGTACTGACGGGTATGCCCCGCAATACAATGTCTCGTATGAATTAGACGACCCCAGACTCAAGAGACAAATGCCTGAAATGCGAGTGGCAGTTCCTCGACACATATTGCCGAAAGGGATGAGAAACGAAGATGAGATTACCAAGCTCCATCGCGAACACTCTTACGCGAGGGAGCGGTGCATCAAGAAAAGAAGATAGGGCGATAAAGACATTCTAGACGTGCATGGAATTTCCTGAGATAATTTGAATAAATGAATTCGTTTTTCACTTTTTCGTTGTTTTATAAAATATTTTTATTATTCATTATTACTTTAACTGAATAGTTCCCCAGAAGTGAATTAATAAGAGATAGTTCAGAAACCCCTCTTTATAGAACCGAAAAGGGTGAAGGTAGTTTATCAAAGAATAGAAGAAGCACAGAAAGGATGGGTTGGCGAACGACAATTGGTACAGAACCTGCGGACACAAATCAGAGGACTGGAAACAGCGCTGTCGGCGAGCCAAGAAGGGGCAGCGGTAACTTATCCGTTAGTTTTTGCCTCGGCGCAATTGGCTTACCGTGACGCGCTTGATCCAACTACATCCAAGGACAAGCCTAACCGGCACCGGCCAGGAAGAGCCGAACGCGCAAAACGTCGGCGACTCAAGGAAGCGAATGTGTTGTAATCCACGAACACGGAATTTTTATTGTTAATAAATAATACCGTTGTTAGTTTGTAGTGTTAATTGACTCAATTCAAAATTGACAGATTTGAAGTACAATTCTGAAAATCGCAATAACAAGAATTACTGGTAGCAAGGGACCCAAATAAATTGAAATCGAGCACAGGCCTTCTATTGGCAGCTCGTTGGACCCATGGATCGTTCGGTCAATTATAGTGCTAGCAATAGCGCTCACTTTTTGCGGACGATCTACCCACTCGAACACAGTTCCAACGTTGCTTAGCAACGGGTACCGAGTGGCAAGCGAAAGAATATTTGTGTTGGGCCAGAACGTAAACGGCCTTGAAAAATGTTTAAATGGATCAGAAACACACACGCAAAAATAACACGCAATTTAAATAAACCCACTGAAACATCAATTAAACCATATAAAATCTGAGAAATAAAAGAATTAAATATAAAATAATAAACATAAAAATAAATTAAAATATTAACAAAATGCACCAAGATCCGCACGATACCTACACAAATACAACAAGAAAACACAACAAATTCGACGAAATTGAAAAAATCAATTAAAGTTCATTAAAGTGAAATTTAAATCGAAAAATTTGAATTAGCAATAATTCAATAAAAATTCTAAATAAAAAATTATAAAAATAAATCAAAAAATAATAAAAATAAATAATAGAATTTGCTAGAAAATAACAAGGTCGAATTTTGTTTTACTACATCAAATTTCACACACCAGAAAATTAGGTATATATACTGATCCATTTTCACATTTAAGTTAACCATTTTTGAAAATTGTTAACCATTTTTCAAACCATTTGGAACTAGTTTAAATACTTTAAAACTATTTCGTGAAAACCATTTGAAATTGTTGTTCAACTTTATTTTGAATTTGTCAGCAACAGAATTTTTAGGTGAGAATTATTTATGGTGGAACCCTCTTTCCACGTCACGTTCCTGCATCTCAAATGGAGCTCTGCTCGGCGTCGGCGTGGGGGGAGTGGTATTTATGTTATTTTACGATGATTTTTATGAATTATGGAATGGTTAAAAATGGGTAATTATGTTGTTTTATAATTAATAAATATTATTGATATATATAACTTATTTTATATGTTTTTATAACTTAAAATGTCGAAATTTTTCCGGCCCACAGCCGACACATAACGCAAGCAAATAAAATCTACATAGTGCAGATGCATGTAAGTGCGTGGAAAATCGCCAATGATATGTACCCGTGAAGACTCAGCGTGCGCAACGCAGCGGTCGTAACGTCAATATTTACCCTTATAGCTGAAGCGAGGAATAAGGAAGAAGTCTCTGGCTGCTTCCTCGTTTCTCAATTCTGTAAAATCGACTTAAATTTATACTACACACGGCTTAAAATCACCACACCGAGTAGTCCAGTGGGCACTCAGTAAATATAACATGAACATAAAATGCGCCTAAGGCTTATTAAAGGGAAAGGGCACGGGGATAAAACAAATTAAATCGTTGATATAGCTAAAACTATTGATATTTTGAAACAAAATTGATTAAAAAATTTATTATTTAAAAATAAAGAAATTATTTGGTTAAATGTTGAAACTATTGATTAAAATAAAATAATCTGTTGATTAATAATCAAAAATTTCATTGACTAGGAAGTAAAAAAACTTATCATGAAGTAATCATGTGGTTAAATGCTAAAAACTATTGATTAAAAATCCAACATTTCATTGATTAAATAAAAGGAAAAAATTATGAATTTATCATAAAGTAATCATTTGGTTAAATGCTGAAAACTATTGATTAAAAATCCAACATTTCATTGATTAAATAAAAGGAAAAAATTATGAATTTATCATAAAGTAATCATTTGGTTAAATGCTGAAAACTATTGATTAAAAATCCAACATTTCATTGATTAAATAAAAGGAAAATTATGAATTAAAAATAAAGTAATCATTTGGTTAAATGTCGAAAACGATCAATAAAAATAAAATAATTCGTTGATTAATAGTCCAAAAAACTCATCGCTTACATAACGGAAACTTTCCTTCGATTTAATTTGTTAATATTAGATGGATTAAAATCAATTAATTCCTTGCTTAAAAATTCAGAATAAAATTGGGTATAAAATATTATTCATTAACCAAAATTAAAATAAAGTTTGATTAACATGAAGAAATTGTGATTAAAAGAACTGATTAGGATGGAAATAAATAAACCAACAAATAAATACCAATCCGTTACTGAATAAAAATTAACAGTTTATTAATCTGCGGTTATCGTTACAAAAATCCAAATTAATATCATTGTTGAAAAGTAGGGATAAAATCGAAACTGATCCGAATTAGAAACGTGAACCGATTAATTTATTATGAAACGAAATAGCATTAGATTTAACTCGATGATAACGTCTAGCTTAGAACGTTTTTTTTTAACATCCAATAAATATCCTGACACCCGTTTTAGACCCGAGAATAATCCAATAATTTTCCCGAAGAAACTAAACGAACGACTATAAATGTGGTAAATAAATCAACAAAATCATGAGAAATTAGCTTACAACGCGCTTAAAATCCGATATAGTCCAATTTCGAAGAATAAATATATACCAAATGATAAATGTCGAAGTGATATTTGATAAGAGTCCCAATAGTAGAAAGTCTACGCGCACTTTAAAAACCAAAAATTTCAATAAGTCGATAATAGAAGTAGCCAATTGATAACTAAATTTAGCTGAGAGAATCAACCGGAAGCCGGAAACCCAAATTGAATAAACTTGAGACTCGTGTGATCGGAGAGGTTGACGTTTCCAGGATGGACCTAAATTAAATATCATCAAATTAATCCAACATGTAAATGTTAACTTTGTTTCGATAAACATCGGTATCATATAATAGTGAATTTTAAAATTTAATTTAATCAACATCCATATTATCTATTAGTAAACTGTAACTCTATGTTAATTAACATAACTCTTATATTTTTAACAAATTTCGGAATTAATCTTAAACAGCATTAAGTGTTTGGTAAACCTTAAATCCACTTCAATATCTGATAATATCGCGGATCCCTTGAGTTTTGAAATCGATTTTTTAACAGATAGTATCACTAAGTATTTAGTAACTTTTAAATGAATCTTAATCAGTAGTAATTCCATCCACTAGACAAATCCTGACTTAACAAACGTTAATACCTGTAGATCGTGGATTTCGTCTTCCCATTTGCATCACACTAGAGTATCACCTAACATGTTCTAATTATTATCATCATTAAAAAGAGATATATGGGAGTGCCGTGAGAAAGCTAGCCAACTGAATACATCACACCAGGAACTTACAGATAAATAGCCCTAGTCGTTTTCGCGAAAAGTTGCAATAATAACCAAGCTAGTAGAGTTTGATAAGTCCAAGAGCAATAACCTAATCGTCGTTTAGTCGATTATTATTATAAGCAGACGATTTAATCGAATTTGATCTCGATAATAATTTAGACATACCTCTCGACCGAATGACTGTTCAAACAGCAGGTGAACCACACCCAAGGAAGGTACCGAAAAATGCCGCAACTATCGACCAACTTCGACCCCGGTGGTCATACCCGACCACTTGGCGATTGTTGGGTCTCGAATCCGATCCCTGTGGACTCGCCGGACAACAATTCCCGGCCGAAGAAATACATGAACACGCCAGAAACCTCCTCACCCACTGGGAAAGGGTGCAGGAGCAAGTGGACCTCAATGTGGTCAAAGCCCGGATGTACCTCACGAACGTAGAGGAGGACATCCGCGTTGGGCGTATCGCGGAGGCATACCCACCTCGACCGGCCCGCGATACCCGACGGCCCTACACGGTGGCGGCGCTGAAGAGGAGTTTAAAGAGAGAATTCCCTGAAGAAGAACTATAGTAACGATGAAGTTTTGTAGAAATTGATCTAAGCATTAAATGTCTTTCGTTTGTTATTTAATCTCATAGATAAACTTGCTTCATACAATTTGTTTAACTAAATAAAAATTTGATTTAATTGAGGCAATAAAGAATTTAAATGCTCTCTTCTATTATAGTAATGTCATCCCTACAACTTCTACAAGCGGAATTGGATCACGCAAGACAATCGAACGCAGAGTTACTCGCCCAAATCATTCAATTAACTCGAGAGACTCAACAGATAAAAGCAACATGGGTTGATCCAACAAAAATGAGAGCTGTATACCACCGACTCACGGTGGCACAGAAAGGCTGGGAAGAGGAGCGGCAGCTCAATCAGAGCCTGCGCACTCAAATTCGGGGACTCGAAGTCGCCCTAGCAGTATGCCGGGAGGGGGAGGCGGTAACATATCCGCTCGTCTTCGCCCCATCCCAGATGCCGCAGAAAAACACCCAATTAACGGAACAATCCATCACTCCAGCAAACAATCGTCGACCGGGACGCAAGGAGCGTGCCCGACGTCGAGCAACCCAACTTCAAAACGTCAAACAGTAGATATTCCACATGTGATTGATTCAAATAGAGTAGTTTTAGCCTTAGTTGAGTCGTTTTCTTTTGAAATTGCATGCCAGTACTGTCACAAGCAACCTTATTATGTCTCAGTTTTCCACAGTCAATTAAGAACTAATCCTGAATAGTTATGAGGGACAGAGCAAAGCGAGCATAGGTCTTCTATCGACAGCTCGTGAACCCGAGGATTGTCCGAGCAACTATAGTACTAGCACATGGTACTCAATTTTTGCGGGCAATCCACCACTTGAACACATTACCAACGTTGCCTAGCAACGGGTGCCAAGTGGCGGTTAGCATCATTTTGTATGGCGTTACTAGGGCAACTATAAGGATAAGCAAGATCCGAAACCCTGTAACCCACCATTTGTCTGGGTAACAACCATATAGTTAAAAATATCAACACCCAGAAACACACCATTATCTTTATTTCGTGCGGATCTTGTTGGACTTTGTTATTATTTCATTTATTTTTGTGTTTCTTGATTTTATATTTAATTGTTTTCTCTCTCTTATTTTAGCAGGGTTAGTTGGTGTATTATGGGTCCGATTTTAAATCTGCATGTTGTATTTGCGTGTGTATTACCAATTCATTAAAACGATTCTCAAGGCAGTAGGTGTTCTGGCCCAACAATATTCATAAACAGCATTTAGACCATTTTCTGTGTACAAACCACAAAATCTTCACATGCAACTTCTAAGGGAACTTATTTAGTCATCTCGATTAATTTATCTCCCTCCGTTCTTCTGAAAAATACGTATCTGCATTTTTGTTCCATGTTTATAATTCAATATACTTCAGTATAAATGTGCGACAAAAAAATTCCAGTAGACATTTTCATTTCAATGACCAGAAATTTTAATAAATTAAAACGTAATTCCCAAAAATGTTTATTTCAAATTCAAATTGACAAAAACAACCCACACATTCAAATTCCATCCAAAATTCTTTATATTTTCGCCAGAGCAAACAAATCCATTAAAAAATACCATAATTTCCAAAAATCAACTCGAATTCCAAAAATCCAAATTGCAGACGCGAAAGCTCCCAAGTTAAAACTGCGCACACAGGCTCGCTGAATAATTATAAATAAAACGCACACAGGCGCAAAACAAATAAATAATAACCCAAAGAAAATGAGTAATGTGGCGAGAAAATATTCAAGTTGAATATCCAACAGAATTATAACCTAAGTTTTTATGCTTTTAACATTAAAAACTACAGGAGTGTAACTTTGATCACATGTAAATATTGGAATATGGTATCTTCCTCCTAATTTCTTAAACCCGTAGATAACCAATAGTAGATTCTGCAATGATATTTTGAGATATTACAAACTTTTATTGGAGAATTCATTCATTGAGTAGTTATGAACACTCCGTATATTTATGACTAAGTGAGCTAGAGGGACTGCCACGAAGATTCTCCGGCGAACTCTAAAAAGGTTAACTTTATTTTTAGTCTTAAAAAGTTATTAATTTTATGGAATAGAATATAATTGCGTCACAGCCTTTTCCAATTGATTTTGAAATTGCCTGATTAGTGTGTAACATATTAGAAGTAAATCATGAAAGTTTTGTGCGAACTATTTTTTAGTGTTTGTAAAGCAAAAAACCCAACGCAAACTGTATAATGTCAGTATTGAAAATCTTAGATTTTGATATTTAATTTTGTTAGGTCACTGTGAATTATTAGTATAAATAAATTGGGAATGATATAAAAGTTACTTTCATTTACGTTAGAAGATGCTATAGCCATTTATAAAGCTGTTGAATAACAAAATTTAAAAAATATTAAAGTGAGCAGAAATAGTGGGGCAGAAGCTAAAAACAAGTGGAATCCTGTTCTAGACCCTGAAAACTGAAATGGAAATGAAAGAGAATAACAGAAATTAATAAATAAATACAAAGTCATAACAGAAGCAGCAGTCAAGTGGTTGCGTATTTCAAAGTTTAATACAAAGTGTTATTTGTCCAAATAGTATTTTTAAGAACGTAATACGCATATAAAGAAAGCGCATTCAAACACTCGGTTTATGATACACCAAGCAACGTTGAGACAAATCACCTATAATATAAAACAAAAATCAATAAATTTATAGCATATAAACACACCAACTCACCTTGAAGTGATAGAGAAATAAAATTATGCACATTGTTGGGCCAGAACACAGACGGCCTTGTAAAGTGTTTAAATGAATCCGTAATGCACAAGCAAATACAACATGCAGAATTAAAATCAAACCTATTAAAACATCAATTAACCCTACTAAATGCGAGAAAGAGAACAATTAAATATAAAATTGTAAAACACAAAAATAAATAAAAATAATAACAAAGTGCAACAAGATCCGCACGAAATAAACATAAACATAACACGAAAACCCAACAATTTGACCGAAATTTGACAATTTATCAAAAAATGTGAAATTCCATAAAAATGGAATAAAAATCAAAGAATTTGAATTAGAAATAATTCAATTAAAAAATGCAAAAGAAAAATTGTCAAATAAAATTTCAAAATAATAAAAATTAAGAATAGAATATACTAGAAAATCACAAGGTCAAATTTTGTTTTACTAAATCAAAATGAACACGCAAGGTTAGGGTCGTACAATAGGTATATATACCGATTCATTTTTACACAGTTTTAATCAGTTTTACGAAACTTGAAAAGCGATTTAGACTTTTTTCCGAAGAGTGATTATAATGTGAGTGAGAACTTGTGCGATGCTCTCTCCACGTCGTATTCTTGCAACCTCGAATGAGCTCTGCTTGGATTTCGGCGTGGGGAGAGGGAATTATGACATATTATGTATGCAAATTATTGAACTACAATGTATTGCGCGGTAAAATATATTTTTATGACAAAAATTTGTTTATTTGCTGTCAAAATTTTTCCGGTCCACAGCCGAAACATACTACAAGTCATTAAAATCAAATATACGATCGAAATCGTGTAAGTGCGTGTATTATCGCCAATGATTGGTGCCCGTGAAGGCTCCGGCGTGAGAACGCAGGAGCTGAAACGTCAATATGATTCCGTATAGGGGAAAAGGGTGAAAGGGAAATAGTCTTTTGGCTGTTTCGTCGTCACTCATTTCCCATAAATTCGACCTAAATTATTTCTTACATACGGCTAAAATTCAAACATCGAGTAGTCCAGTGGGCACTCATTAACTATAATATAAACACAATGCGCTTAGGATCAAAATGAAGGACGGTGACAAGATTTTAAATAATAAAATCGTTGCTATGATCTAGATGAAAAGTTATTAAAACTTATTAAGCAGACTAAAACGAGATAAAGAGTCTTCCCAATTTTACCAAACTAAAATGCTATGTTCAAAACGCCAAGATCTGCGCTAAAAAGTAATTAATGAAATTGGATATTAAGTTGATAGTATAAAGAAGTTCTACTGGAACCAGTAAACGAACGCCCTACAATCTAAAGAATTTCATACATAATTAGTAGTTAAATGTAGCTGAAAATATATGGAAATTAAGCAAACCAAAATCTCGAAATACTATGACTAGAATATAAAGTTTGTAAATTTAATAAGGAAGTAGTTAAATAAATTAGACCTCAGGATGAGATGACCCCAAACGTAGATCAGACAGGCTCTGTCAGCGCGAAAAATCTGGGATCGACGACACTTAAAAATAACAATGTAAAAATCGATAGGAAACTAGTAACCGAATTAACCGAATCGAAAACAATCATCTAAAATCAACGTTTCCGAATTGTCGTCTACTAAGTAAAACTAGATCTCTAAAATATAATATTCATAAGTAGTGGGATGTGTCACCTCCAGCACATGTCAACTCCAGCACAGTACCCCCCCCCCGCTGAGAGAAAATTTTTCTAAGTCCAAAAGTACAAAAAAATTTTAAGACAAAGAGAATGACTCATTCAAGGTCATTTAAACAAAGACCATGACTCATTCAAGGACATTGGAAGCTCATCATATTTTTTCAAGGTCATTCAAAATTTCTCAAGGTCATATTATTTTTAAACATTTTTAAATTTAAATTTACTACTTATAAAAATAAGTAGTATATATTTTGTAAATTTATTTTATTATTATTAAATTAAATTGTTTTTTTTAATCAAGTCAATTATTTTATTATTATTATTATTATTATTATTATTATTATTATTATTATTATTATTATTATTATTATTATTATTATTAATATTATTATTTTTATTATTATTATTAATATTATTATTTTTATTATTATTATTATTATTATTATTATTATTATTATTATTATTATTATTTTATTATTATTACATGTTTTAATTTTTATTACAAGTTTTATTTATTAAGATTATAATTTTATTATTATTATTACATATTTTAATTATTATTACATGTTTTAATTTTTTATTACAAGCTTTATTTATTATTAATATTATTATTTTTATTTTTATTATTATTTTTATTATTTTTTTATTAATATTTTTTTTTTATTATTATTATTATTAATATTATTATTTTTATAATTATTATTATTAATATTATTATTTTTATTATTATTATTATTATTAATATTATTATTTTTATTATTATTATATTTATTATTATTATTATTACATATTTTAATTTTTATTACAAGTTTTATTTATTAAGATTATAATTTTTTATTATTATTATTACATGTTTTAATTTTTATTACAAGTTTTATTTATTATTCTTTTTATTATTATTTTTATTTAATATTATAAATATTATTATCATTATTTTTATTACTTTTTATTAATAATACATATATATATATATAATAAAACAAATACATAAAAACAACTATATAAAAACAACTATATATAAAAAACAACAACTTCATAAAAAGTAAATCAAATATTAATAATACAATTAAACAAATGTCAAGTTTTATTTCACGTTTCTTCACGCTTGGCATTTGATTATGAAAATATTGATAATAAAAATAATAATAATAATAATAAAATAATTATAACAAATGAAAATACCAAAGAGAAATTTTCACAATTTTTATTTTTATATACAAATTTGTTAATAAATATCAATAACATTCTCAAATATCTCATCAAATTGCTGTTTGCGAACTGTTGGATCGGTTTCAGGCATGATTATATTACCACCAACATCAAGGACATCAACCCCTCTATAATGACCATATGCAAAACTCGAGTTTTTCCCTACCCAAGCTCTCTTGTCGTCATGATTATTTAATGCTATTTTAGAATTTTTAAAAGTGAACAGCTGATGATTTCGGGTCCCTATCCTAGTTTGAGGTACCGACATAATAGTATTGTTATTATAACAATTCAAATATGATTGGTGTTTAATGTCGGTACCCGGTAATTTTACACCCTTAGCTCGCATTGTTGATTTATTTCCTAGCAAGCTATAACATTTAGGGCGCAAGAAAACCCACTCGCTATATCCTAACCCTTTACTCTCATCCTTGAACTTGCCAATAACCGAGTCAAGTCGTCTAAAATATAAAGGATGAGAAGGATCATAATTTGATGTATCTAACAGATCATCCGAAATCATAGCTTTTAATAAAATTTCTAATTTTAAATTTTTTATCTCCAAAAAGAAGCTATCTGTATCACCCGCTACTAGATTGATATCACAATTATAAATATCACGATATTTTTGTAACTCAACATACTGTAACTGGTACATCCGTAGTTTGGATAAATCTAGAACTGATTGACCGATATAACTAGGTCTATCCAAACATATTGAGTCCTTATTAAGATGAGCGGCAAAAAGATCATCAGTAATCTCTATTGTTTTTCTAAATGCCGGTTTTGACGAATATGTAATTAACTTTTCAGCTGAATTACATAATCGCAAATTCATCTTCTTTTTAAGGTTCTCAACAGATTTACCATACAGACTGTTGTTATACAATTTAAATAAATCTCTATATAATTCACTAACTGCATTTGCACGCAAGTTAGTGTTTTTATCGATATAATGTTTAAAAATAGGAGCTTGCTTGTATTTAATAGCTCTATGTATATGTGTAACCTTAGCCTCGAGAGAAAGATAAAGCCTGAGAAGCCTCCAATGAAGAACATAGTTCTTCTTAGGATAATGCGTTAGCATTAACTTCTCAACTTTTGAATTTGGTGGGCACATCTTTTCCGGTCCAATCGGAAAGTCATTTAGAAATCATGTAAATTATCTGGAATCTCGATATCAACTTCCATAGTATATCCATATGGAAGGATTTCAATATCCACAACATTCGCACATTCATTCAAAACCTCATCCAAGCCATCATACACCCAAGTAAAATCAGCGTAAGGAAGACTTTGGCTGAGAGCCCAACCATACAGATTATTTATATCTATGTACAATAATTCTGTATCCTCCGAAGCAGCAATGTAATGTTTGTTAACAAATGTTAACCCACCCCGTATTCCACCTTCGTAAAAATTGAAAATTTCCATGTGCTGTAAAAGTTCAATGGGTTCCGTTAATGTCATAAGCGCTGAAGCCCATGACATACCCGGAATGCCATAAAAGTTTAGAGGTTCAAGACCATTGTAAACAATAGCCTTGGCACGGAATTGTTGAAAATAGTCCGCAAGGAGGAATACATCAAGTTTAAGGTAAATTAACATATAATCACGCAAAGTCCTACAGTTTTGCTGCGTCCAGATTAGTTGTGCCCTATCGTACTCATCTTCACTTACGCCCTCCCAAATTGGAGGCAACTCATAAGTAGTCTCAAGAACTTCCTCCGAAACAGCAAAATTATACGGAAAAATACCTTTACAGTCGACTATAGAACCATGAAAGACAGACGAAGTCAATGGAAGAGAAGTTAGCGTTTTCACAGCCTTAGCTAACGAACAATTAACAAATTGCATACTGTCGATAAAGCGAACAGCCAATTTGTTAATGTGAACAATTAACGAAATAAATTTTTCTGTAGAGGTCGGTATGATATCTAAATTCCATGAAAGAAAGCGATCGAGACCATATTTTAAAATATGGTGAAGGTCATACCCTCATAAATTATGAAAGACTATAGGTAGTAACCGATAAATCCTACGAGCTATATTACATTTTCGGCAAGCTGCCCTAGATAATTACCAGTAAAATGGCAATGATCTCTAACCGGATTTACAATCGGTTTTTTACATAAATAACAGGTTCGACAAGATTTAAACTGTCGAACCTCACTGAAAGACATAGGCCCTATCAATTTATCACCTTCCGAATCATAGTACGGAATAACAATTTCAGTTGCAATTTCCTCAATTTTCTTAAGAAAATCAGGAATGCAATCAAGTCCGTAAAGTAATAATATGATTTTGTGTTAGTATAATTATTAATTAATAAAAGACCTGCTGCAATAGGCATATGAATTTGATGATGTCTATCATCAGGAGGTAAAACCGATTCAAAATCGGCATAAATCACAAAAGGTGGGGTGATATGTTTAGAATAATTTAGGAATTCTAAATTTTTATTTTCGGGGAGCGTGTATAGGGTTGTGCCAGTCTGATTTTTGGCGCATAATGCAACATGTGTATTGAATGCATTATCTAATCTAAACCCATTAAGGCAATGTGGACACCAACGACATCTAATTTAAATGTTACAGTCAGGGTTTTGATGGCAATTCATTAACCTATCAATATTGGTCACAGCGGTATAATGATATCTATCATTATTTTCAAGTAATAATAAATAAATAGGGTTTCCGTCAGTGACTTTGCTTCTATGGATCAAACTTAAATGAGGATGGTGAAAGACATAATTATCTGGAACCTCATCAATTATAACAGTTGGTGTGTACGAAAACACATTTATTGCTAATTTTAAAGTCGAATTTTTCTTTTCGAACTTTGGTATGTTTATTAATTTCATGGGACAATCCGTGATCTCATCGTACTCTAATTCGTCTAAAAACTCTGTATATTTAGAGACTCTTTGGGGGTTTTCACCAATTATATCTTTCTTTAATAAATAAAGAATAGAGTAAAGGAAGCACTTGTCGTCATTGTTTTTTATATTTACTATAGCTCCTTTATTTTTCAATGCAGAAGTGGTTTTAATATATTTATGTCCAGACAAACGATTAATAGGAGCATATTTTGTTAAAATAAAGTGAATTTCCATAATATTAATAACACGCCATCCACTGCCTAAAAGGGTGAATTGTTCTATTTTTTCATTAAGCTTATTAACCCCTTCGCTTAAAAAGTTATCTGAAAATGTCTCCGCATTATTCGAAAAATAATTGTCACGGATCTCGCCATCTTTTTCAAATTTAATTAATATCGCGAATTGAATTTTAACGCTCCTCATTTTATTTACCTCAAAAATTAATTTATTACTGATTCGCTCAGTTAAAGTTACTGTAATTAGTTGCGCGTTAGATATATCAAAACGTAAAGTTTTGATGGCGCCATTTAAATTTACTGAAATGTTCGGCTCATTCTCTAATACAGAACCTCCGAATTGTATAATATTTTCATTATTTATAGTAGGTATAGTATTTTCATTAATTATAATAGGTATATTATTTATAATATTTTCATTATTTATAGTATTTTCATTATTTATATTATTTACATTATTAGAGTCATCATCATCACTGATTTCGATGACTTCTTTTTTAATTATTTTATTTGGGATATTAATTTTAATAGGTGCAGCAGGTCTTTTATTCTTTTTATTTGATGTTTTTTATTTTGTAGTATATTCAAAATATCGACGTTATTTTTATTAATTTTCTTAAACATATTTATTTTACTCGACTTGAAAGAATATAAATGAACACCATGTTCCCCATAAAATTCTTTATATTTAATGTTCTGGGATGTTTTGCATTTGGCGCAGATAAAAAATTTGATGCCATTAAATCTATGGCGGTAATATTTTTTCATTTCTTCATGGCAACTTTCATTATGTTGCAATGATGAGATGCAATATCTCGGATAAAAAGTGCCTAATAAAAATATTAAATTAAAAACCTATATAAAGTAACTCTGATATAAAATATCTAATAATTCTAACAAATAAACCTATATAAAGTAACTAATAATATTTGCATGCTCACTGCAAACTATTTAATAATTCTAATAATTCTAATAAATAAAACCTTAAATACAATAATATTTGCATGCTCACAGCAAACTATTAAATAATTCTAATAATTCTAATAAATAAAACCTTAAATACAATAATATTTGCATGCTCACTGCAAACTATTAAATATGCTATAAAATATCTATTAAAATAATTCCTATATAATTCATATATAATTCAATTACGTAAGATCTATAATAAAAATGCCTATATAATTCAAAATCTATTTGTTCAACTATATTTGTTTATAATTTATTATGTTAATATATGTTTCAGTAATAATACTTTTTTTAAATATATTATAAATTAATGATATTTGAAGTATTATTAAAATAATACTTTAAATTTCATCAATTTAAAAATATATTTATCATAAAACTTTTGAAATAAATAGATCCTTATATTAATAAAAATAATAATATTAATAATAATAATAATAATAATAATAATTATAATAATAATAATAAAAATAATAATAATTATTATAATAATAATAAGAATAATAAAAATAATAATAATAAATATAAATATTATTAGTTAAAACATAACAATAAACATTAATACATTTATTAATCATCAAATCTCTTGGATAATAACCAAGCTAAACAATGTTGACCACATGTTAAGGTCCATGGTTTTTGATACATAGTTTTATTATAGACAATAGGTTTACCCATTGTTTGCAGTTTCGAAACCATTAAAGCCGGATAATAGAAACCCATAGGATCAAATACAAATATCTTGCTAGGCTTCATATATATTGCTAACCAATGTTCTCCACCGAGATGAGACGATTGAGTATTGACGATTATGGCTTGATTATTACGTAAATACGGAATTTTATCAAGAGGAAAAACCACTAAAAATTCATGTCCTAGTATTTGTTTTCCAATTCGATAGACCTGAACAGAACTACATCAATAATATTAATAATACATTTAAAAACTTACTCCATGACAAATTATCATAAATTATCTATACATTTATACCAACAACGTTTGAACTTTGTTCAAACCAACACTGTTCTGTTTGCAGTTATTTGAACCTCATTTTCAAATACTCAATATATTACAACATGTACCGGTTCAGATGTAGCTTTAGCAAACTTTATATCTAATCGTAAATTTCCATTTTGAGGTAATTGACTCTGATTTAAATCAAAATCGGGTGACAAAACAAATGTGAAGAATGGATATTTGTTTTTAAAATATTCAAGAGTTATACCACAATTAAGGTTTTTATCCAAATAACCCATATTTCTAACTATACTCTGCATATATGTAGCACAATAATTATCATTTTCGAAATCTAGAGTATATGTTTCTCTATAATCACTATTTTTCGATAAAGTTAGCGATGTTACACCAAAGTTTTTGAAAATTGAGCTCGATGTTAAGTATGATCCATTATATTGAGATTCACTTTGAAATGTTACCAATATAAAGTTGGGAATTCTTCTATCTCCAAATACTTGTTCCTTATAGAAAGAAGCTGAACCTTTAGCAATAGCAAATTGAACAATTTCCTTTGTTTTCAATGGATATATTGCATGCTTAGAATTAAGCCCAATTGATGACCGGCTAATACAGAGGGCTCAACACGAACTCTTCTCACCAATAATTTTGCATCAACTAATTGAAGAATTGGTGTTGTGGTGGCACTTGTTAGTGATAATGCCGAATCAGATCTTTTCAATCTAATGTGTACATTAACACCTGGGAGTAAATATTTCGGTTGATCCAAAAAATCGAGTTGTAATGATGAGCACATGATAAATAATTTCGAACCTTTAATCCACTTTATCCTATCATCATCACTACCATAACCCATAGGAGTTAAACATGTATTTTTAGTATCACTATTGTAATTTATAATAGTTTCTATTAGAGCTTTGTGAATATATGTACTGTTTCCACCCTCAATCTTGATATTATTAAATCCGAGAACTGCATCTTTAAAAAGTGTATGAAACAAGAAATTGTTTGGTATTACATCACTAGGTTCACCCAACGGTTTTCTATCTTTATCTACAACTTTGATCTGAACAGTTAACAATGTATCATTCAAATCTAGATATTCAGTTTTGGAACCATTAATATAAAATTCAATATCAGTTCTACTATCCATAATAGAATTCATCGGAAATACATCTTCAAAGGCTCCCATTTCAATTACTGCTTGGGGAGATGGTCTATCAAATAAACACAATTCAGATTTACCACAAATCATTTTTGAAATATAGTTCCATGTCCTTTCATTCGTTTGTTTATATGTTTATGATGTCTTTTACGTTTTGGAATCGGTGTTGGTGCAGGTTCCTGTTTTTGAAACATACCTGCAACACTAGGTAGAACTTTCCCTAACTCGGATAATGCATTTGATTTCAGAGATGGCAATATTTTCTGCTCATTTATTATCACATCTTTAGCAGTTTTCATACCAAAACTACCAAGGCGTTTAAGAATAGGAAGTGCAAATCTACCAATTGTTCTCAACCAGCCTGATCCATACTGTTTACCAATAAACTATGGTAATTCGCCACCACTTTGGCTACCACTATACATACTAATAATATCGTTATTGGCCATCTAATTTACGAAAATGTAATGTCAAATGAGTTTTTGTATCTTTACTAAATTCAATAAATTTACCGCTATCATCACGAATATTTATTTCTATATTGTTTATACATGATGTTGATACCGGTAAGTACATGGGATTATCGATATTTATATTGACAACTTCATCCTGGTCATGTTTATCAACCCAAACAGATTTCAAAAGAGGAACCAAAGAATCACCAACAATTATAGGATCGATGATGTTAGTATATATGAACATTTGTCTATGAAGTTTTATTAATTTTGGTTTGCGTACACCAAAAGCACTTGTCCTATATGTTTGCTTATCTAATCCCAATGTATTAGCCAAATTTTTATCAAATGTAATTTCACAAATGTTATTATTCAGACTGAATTTACATAATTCATCTTTAACAAATTCAATAGTTTTAAATATATGTAAACAATTGAATGAAATATATTTATGTAATTCTTCAAGTGTTTCAATATATAAATCATTATTAAATGTAAATGTATCTTCCACCTCATTAATATATGATACAGTTATTTTGATGTGTTTATTCACAGGGCCTACATCAATAAATGTTTTGAAACGTATTAGGTATCCAGTACCAGGAATAACTATGTTAAGCTTATCACTACCCATTCGCTTGGCATCCTCAATACTTTCAAACTTTATTGTAAATCGACTAAAATCACAACTAACATTCAATCCATCTTTGAAAAACATGCCACTATTTTCATCTAAAATCTGATTCGGAATATGACAATATCGTTCAAAATTATTGATTGAGAAACTACCACTACAGGTTTTGGGTACACGTTTCTTGTAACCGACTTTACAATGACTATAAAATGGAAATGTATTGTACACAAATGTAAAGTCTTGCAAAGCAACTTCCCAATTTCCATGTAAATAAATGGGATTTTGAAGATCAACCATAAATTTACTTGCATGATTTTCCGGATGGATTAGTGGGCAACTATTACTCGGTAAAATTGTATAGAAACTCATTTTACTAGGTCTTTTGATGATATCCATGAGGGTTTTTGATATCCATGCCATTTGACATAGTATTGTTTATCCTTACCCACCATTTTAGTTTTCAATATTTTCTGAATTCTGAACACTGTAGGTTTGGAAATAACTTCTAATTCCTGTTCATAGAATTTCCCTTGTATTACATTGTTATCACTATCTTTAATAACATACATTACAGGACTCTGTTTAGTATTAATTTTAGTAATTTGAAATACCTCATCACTCCAATTACTATCGAAATTTTTGATGAACGGTGAAGCAGATATTTTACTAATTCTAACGTAATCACCAACTTTATATTTTGGTTTTGTAATAGCAACTGTTTTAGATCGTACTGATTTAGCTAATGTTTTCGAGCTAATATCTACGGGTCTCAAACCATTCAGACCTCGATGTGATGAATTATTATAACTAACAAGTATTTTCGGTAATACATTTATCCATATTTTATTACCTTGATACACGAAATATTTCTTCAATCTATCCCTCAATGTCCGGTTAAATCTTTCAACATGGGCAGCTTTGTATTCAGAATGTACAGAATAATGATTTATTTTGAGACGATCCAGGATTTGCTTAACTTTACTATTGTAAAACTCCTTGCCTATAATAATAATAATAAAAATAATAATAATAATAATAAAAATAATAATAATATTAATAATGATAATAATAATAATAATAATTATAATAATAATAATAATAATAATACCTAAATCGGTTTGCAAATTGTCTGGATGCTCATTTTTAAACATTGAGTTAATTGCTTTAGATATTTCCTCTGCAGATTTTGTCTTTGTTGGTACACCGCGAGCAAAACGACTGAAAACATCAATACACGGTAAAATATATTTATAACCCTTGTTAATCTTCGAATACGGTATCATCTCCATCAAATCCATCTGCCATAAATCATTAATACCGAATGTTTTATAAGCTCTCGTTGGAAATCTTTTCCGCATTGGTTTGTTTAAACTGTACGCAAGCTGATCTGACAACCACTTTTGCGTTTCCTTTTTCGACTTTGGGACACTTTTCTTTAACTTTGCCACTCCACCGAAACCTGCTTCGTCTTCTGGATTCGTCCAAATCTTCTCCATTACAACAAGATGATTTAAATTTTAATTTAACATTAGGTAATGATTGCCCCATCGTTTATTGTGATAATAATGATAATGCTAATGGTAACATTGCTCCAATAAAACCACTTTGTTGTTTATATATGATTTTTCTCATTTGCTGACGATTTTTATTATTTACTAGTGATAACAAAGGCTTACGATGTTTATTCAGTACTAGTTTTTTAGAATTACTGATTTTAATTTTACCTCTGACTACTTTTAATAGAATTTTGAGTAAATCATCGACAACAAAAGTTGGAAATGATTGTAAAATAGACATTCTTTTCATACTCGAAGCCTTTAACAATGCATTAAAATATGGGAAACTCCTATGATTTTTTACAATTTTATCTGTTTTCTTACTCTTTTTAATAATGTTTTTCGAAATTAAATTCATTGCAGGGTAATTCTCGGTTATTAGCTTTTTAGATGGTGTATAACTGGTTTTTGGAGGAACTTTATTTATAGTCTTTTTAATACTTTGTCTAAGTTTTCGGATATTTTTAAGCCTGGATTTCATAAATATTTTTACATGTTAAAGTTTTCAGCTTTGTTTATATACCATGGCACCTTCTTTATTGAAAATATCTGTTTTTACCCGTAAATCGTCATCGCATTGTTGTGTGAAATCAAGAAATATACATCCATGTGGTGATTTTGTAGCATCTTGAAATGCACTGATGAGAAAATTACGATTATTAGGGTATGCCTATCGAGCAAGAAAATCAATAACTGTTGCATCTCTAGGATTCTTGAAAATAACTAAATATTGAACATTTAAATTCCTTGGTCGATGTGCGCCACCCTGATGAAATAGATTTTGAGTAATAAAGATCACAGTAACACCAACATGTCTACTGATTTTTGTGAATAAATTATTAAAATCCTTTTCTTTATTAGCTTCCTGATACAAATCATCAATAATGATGACATCACCTTTCCTTAAACGACTTGACCAGTTTTTATCGAAACCCTTTACTATTTTCATGTTTTTCAATTTACAGAAATTATCCTAAGTTAATCCATGTTCTTCATCTGCACCCTTATGCCAATAAATCTTGTTGAATTTGGTTTGAAATAAATTAGATTTCAGTAATTTACACACAAATATAGTTTTACCACTACCACTTGGTCCAACGATTTGATGTACCGCATCATTTCTTAATTCCATTATTAATTTGTATAATTATAGGTTTTTGTTTATATTATATGATTTAATGAACTCTTCCTAAAAATTATATAAATAGCTTAATATTTCTTTATTGTTTAATTATGTTATCAAATATAAATTATAAAGGAACTTTCGATGTATCAAAAATGACGTTTCCAAATGGTAAACCCCAGCAAATTGTAGATAGGAGTGGAAAATATCCTATAATATTTTTCAAATCAGGCAAATTCAGAATCATGGGATGTAAGAAACCTTTAGATGTCAATAAATTACAATATAGAATAAAGGATATTAAAATACAGTCAATTACGGTTACCATGGATATAGGACAATCTATCAATCTATACAACATGTCAACAAAATGTCTTTGTATGTTCGAGCCAGAATTATTTCCTGCACTGAAACTTTTAAAATACAACCCAATGTGTGTTAACGTGTTTACCAGTGGCAAAATATCATATTAGGGGTGCGAAATCTAGAGTACAAAAATATTGTTTGTGATATACAAAATGAAATCACCGGATTGGTCGATATCTGATTGGCCAATGATTGTTTAAAACAACTTGCTTATTCATTTTATTTCATTTTTAAAATGGAAAATATTATGTATGCTATGCCAAAGAAAAATATCGCTGAATACGGTAAATTTATCTTTTTTTTATTTCATTTTTTATATTTTATTTAGACCAATATGTCCCAATGATAATCGATCGTATTATTTATTATTATCCTCAAATAAAGGAGATTTTGAAGAATCAAGAACCGTCAATGCATCAACAGCTAATATATAATGAAACAAGAATCGATATTTCCAATCTCATTAAGCAAGCCCTTTGGGATAATGAAATAAACCGAATGGTCAAGGAGATGGAAACTGAATACGCCTGCATTCTGGGGTGTAGCTGTTGTGATTTCAGATATTAGCGCTATGTCGAATGGAATCTTACAAATTCAATACGAAATTTTCAAAAAATGAAACTGTTAAGAAAATAATTGTGTTTTATTTTTGTTTGTTTTGACAGTTTTAGTGTTGGTAATAAATGTTTTTGTATTTTATTTTTGTTGTTTTGTTAGTTTTATTTTGGTAATAATAATAAATGTTTTTGATAGTAATAGTTTTATTTTGATGTTGGTAACAATAATAAAAATAGTAATTTTATTAGTATAGTAATAATAATAATAATAATAAAAATCATGATAATTAAAATAATAACAATAATAATAATAATGATAATAAAACACGTGATATTAATAATACATTTTATATAGATGATATGTGTAAAATCATATATGTAAACTCAACGGGTTAATTTACATACAGTTTTCCAGTCACACACTTATCTTGCACTTATCATGCATTGTCTTTGTGATCATGCATGATTCTGATTGGTTAATCAGTATCTGTCAAGGGTATAAAAGTGCGTCACCACATTATAAAGATCATAAATCAAACATGACCAAGAAAATAAGTGTCCAACCAGTTCAGATGTTCCACAATTATAAAATGTATTTTTTAAAGGAGCCTATCAATATGCAATTGGCAAATCCAGTCAAACTCAATAAAACTCAATTTCAATCTCTTGCTGGGACTCTCTCAATGTTAGATATCAAGGATATTGATAATACATTCAAAAAGATCAATTCCAATTTAAAATGCAATGAAAATGCTTTCTTCACGAGTCAATATACCAGATATTATGATGCATTTACAGAAATAGATTTCAAAGAACAAGAAAACTGGTATATAACAATAACAATCCAAGGATATAAAGCAGATCAAAACGATGTGCTTTCTCCAATCTGGAAAATTGTTAATGCTAGACTTTCACAGTTATTTTAGTGTTTAGTGTTTAATAAATGTATTAATGTTTCTTTGTTATTCTATAAACAAAATTATAAGTAGTTTTAAAATAGTGTTAAAATGATGTCTGAAAAAGGTAAAATATAAAATATAAATAATTAATTAATTTTTGTTTAGAATATTTAATAAACTTTTTGTTTGATAAACTTGAAGAAATAACCGGTTTAAAAATTAGAGATATGTTGACTCTAGTTGAAGCATTGGGTAAAGAAGATTCATGTTGCAATTCTGAATGTCAGAGTGATTCTGGATGTCAGAGTGATGATACTGAAATTGTTAATGATGGAGAAATTAATACTGAAATTATTAATGATTCTGAAGAAATTATTGATGACACACTTATTAATGTTGAAGAAGAAGATACCGAAATTATTAAAGATGAGCCTACCGAATTTAAGAATTGTATTGATCATGTTATAGAAAATATTATGATAGAATCTTGTGGTGATGAAGAATGTACATGTAATAATCAATAAATCTTTAAAATATAGTTTTTATTAATAAAAATAACAAAGAAATATTTATTAAAATCTAAGATAAACCTTGTTACATAAATATAAAACAGATACTCCAGTGAATAGTTTTAATAAAAATTTGCAATTCTCGATATAAATATCAGAGCGTTTGGCTTCTGCGGCAACTTGAATAATAGCTGTCCATCCACCGTTTGATTCTACCCACGGATCAATTTTTGTTTCTATCACCTAAATAATGATAAATTAATAACAATATAAAGTAATATACCTCTATAGACCATTGGAAATAATTTTCATAGTCGGATCCAGATTTTAATATCATGTGTTTCATGTACATTAATCCTACTATTATTCGCATCCATTTATTATTTTCATCAAACATGTAACTAAATATTGATTGGAATGCCTTCTTTCTCTCCAATGGTGGCAAATTGAGAATTTTTTCATAATCGAATGGGATGTCTTCAACGATTTTCTCGGTACGGTTTACCATAAATTTCATGTTTTTAATGATTTCATCTTTTTCTCTATTATTAGAGACCAGCTCATTCAACAAAGTTATAAAAAAATTAGTTTCTGGCATTTTATAAAAATATTTGAAAGTGTAAGCTTATTTATACTATATTCGACCAATCAGCTCTTTTTAAAGTCTCATATGTATGTTCAAATCGGAATTCTAAATTACTCATTCTTTCAGATAATCTTTTGACTGGAGTTTTCAAATATCTAGGCCTATCTATCATATACAAAATATCCATCAATACAGCGGTATCAGGACATACACATCTTGTTGAATTTTTACCTTGAACGGTTACAACAATTGAATTGGCCATATTAAAAACTAATAATATTATTAAAATTTCTTTAATCATTTTCAAAACATTATAAATTAATATTTATTGTTTATAGCTAAAGATGTGTGTGTGTGTCTAAATTAGTATAAAAGTAATTGTTATTTCAATTTTTATCATTAAAATGATTGTACCGAGCGCAGTTCAAGCTATGAATGAAATTAAACATTATGGTAATTTATTATTACTATTATTATTATTACTTGTTTTTTAGATGATTATTTTAAAGTTATTAAAGAACGTCTGCAATTCTATTATCCAGAAATACATGGAATCATGGATAAGCCAGCATCAATAATTCCAGACTTGATATTCAATCATACATCAATATGGATATTAACTGTAACCGATGAGTTCCTATGGGATATCGAACAAAACAATTTGTCCAAAGATATGGAACCCGAATACCCTTGTGGTGATGGATGTCATTGCTGCGCTGCCAGATATCGGAAGTATGTGGAATGGGCTTTGAATAAAGCTCTTCTACAATACTACTATAGTAGAATTATCTCTTTATAATAAATTTGTTGTATATGTCGTGGTTTTCATTAAATAGTAATAATGTTAATAATAATAATAATAATAATAATAAATAATAATAATAAAAATAATAATAAAAATAATAATAAAAATAAAAATAATAATATTAATAATAATAATAATAATAATAAAATAATTGACTTGATTAAAACAAACAATTTAATTTAATAATAATAAAATAAATTTACAAAATATATACTACTTATTTTTATAAGCAGTAAATTTTAATTTAAAAATGTTTAAAAATAATATGACCTTAAGAAATTTTGAATGACCTTGAAAAAATATGATGAGTCATCCAATGACCTTGAATGAGTCATGGTCTTTGTTAAAATGACCTTGAAAAAATATGATGAGTCATCCAATGACCTTGAATGAGTCATGGTCTTTGTTTCAATGACCTTGAAAAAATATGATGAGTCATCCAATGTTCTTGAATGAGTCATGGTCTTTGTTTAAATGACCTTGAATGAATCATTGTCTTTGTCTTAAAAATTTTTTGTACTTTTGGACTTAGAAAAATTTTCTCTCAGCGGGGGGGGGGGGGGTACTGTGCTGGAGGTGACATGTGCTGGAGGTGACACATCCCACTACTTTCATAAATTTTAAGAATATAAGATTCGCCAAAAGAAAATACCAAATTACATAAATTTTATAAAATTTAATATACAGCAAAAGATAACTCTAAATTACATAAATTTTATAAAATGCAATACACGTCCACAGAGAATATCAAGTTGTATAAACTTTAGATATAATGTACATCAAAAGAAAACACTATGCTACCGAAAGTTTACCAAACGAAAATAAACTCACTAAATAAATAAAGCATAAAAGAAAAATTCCCGTTGAATGGAATAAGTTCCGAGGCGTTGATAGAACTAATTACATCGAATAAGCTCACTTGATACAAATAAAAGGAAAATGGTAGATCACAATAAATTTAATTTGAGACAACACCTCGGAAGTATTCACGAGTACCATTAGCGAGAGGCCTTGTAACAAGCGATAGTTGAATCCCTCTGACATAAATCATCCAGTTCCGAACATACCCCGACATCATACTGAGGAGGCATCAAACACCCGTTCAATCAGTCAGGAAGACCCAGACTCCATTATCAATAACTAGTGACAGATAATAATACATCTAAAAGCTATAATAAATAACTTACGGCATGGGGCCGAGATCTGTCACCAACACTTCCGTGGAACAAAATAGATCCCTATAATTGAAAAAGATTCTCGTCGGTAGATTCTTAGCTTTCCTCGGTAGCCAGTTTTCGTAATCCAACCAAATTCCAATTCTATAAGTAAGAACACGGGATAGAGGGAAAACGTGATATTTTATGAAATATCACGACAACCAAAAATCAATGCACAACTGCTGACAACAGGTTAGAGATAACTAACTGTTATGAAAGGAGTGTGTGCAGGTCACGAATATCTACACTAGTAGACACACACTCCGGTATAAAATTCGCCACCGATAAGAAATCATTCATTTCAACTTACTATCAATATGTCTGGCAAAGCTGATCAATCTTCAAAGAACCGCCACGGGCGCTTGGAATTCAACGTCTCAAGTACCGCCAAACCCTCCCATGCAAGTAAATATTAGTACTTTGATCATTCGACTTAAATGTATCTTCCCAGCCTTAGACACATGATCCAATTCACGAACCTATCCTGGCACAGACTCTAACCGAATCAGGACCCGAAGATAATCTTTGTTAAAAATTAATAAATTAGTTAATTACTCAGACAATTTGTTTTTATGCCTATTTCCCCATCGCGTAATTAATAAACATGAAACGGAAACCAGTTGTGAGCTTGCCAGCCGATCAATGCTTAAGCCCCCGACCGCGATGTAAATGACTATGAACCTTTGAAATTCGTTGGTAGTGGTCAGAGTCCTTCTTTTTAGGTCATTGGTGATGCTAAGTATATTTTGATCTGAACTCGAGATCCGCAATTTTATGATTCCCAATGGAAGCGATCAAAAGTAACCTATTATCGTAACAAAGTACCATCACTAATCTATCAGCATGAGTAATGGTTACGTATTGATCACTAAATAATATATAAGTATATTAGTTTTTCCTTAGATTTTGAGTCAAATTGTCTACATTTTAGAAAATTATTTCAAACCTAAATAGACACTAATTACTAGTAATGTAAAAGTAGATTTAAATTTTGTTAAACGAAAAATTTGGAGTAAAATTATCAACGTGAAAGGAAGAATTTCAGAACCTCGTTTCAAATTTCAATTATGCATTGGTTACTAACAATTACAAATAGTGCGACTTCGAATAGAGCATGCATTTAATTACGAATACTTACAGCATCCCAAATCCAAATGAATAGTAACTATCGCTAATTACAAAACGACTTGGGGTAGATCGCAATTTAGAGCAACAAGGCCTGCAGAAATTTATGAATACCCTTCGGTTCTAAGATTTATTATTTTTTTTTTTTTTTTTTTTTTTTTTTGAATAAAATCTGTAGTATTGTGTTAGACGTAGGAATTTGACAATTAATTAGCTTTAGGGGAAAAATCGGGTTTAGTTAGCTAGACACTTGAGATTCAGACTCAGTTAATCTTGTTAGTAAATTTTTGACGCTCAAGTGACCACTAAGATACTGTGGAGCCGAATTGTCCAACTGAAGCTCCGTCTTAAATTGTGTTAATTCAGGTATTCATAACGTCAGGAAACATTCCGTGGTATCACCGATGACGTAAGTAGTTGACGGACTCTGGACGACTGCCAACGAGTTGTAAAATTTGAACGACCCCAAGAGAACAGACACATGAGTTTGACCCCCGACATAGAACGACCCGTATAAGGCACATTCACCTATTCAAAACTGAGATTCACTTAGACAAATGAATAACCTGACGGATATTGATATGTAAATAATGATTTTCTTATTTCCAGAAGACTCGTGGATTGACGCGTCCAGAGTCATAGCTCGGTTCCCCGCTCACTCGGCTGCCCGATGCAGGCAGGCGATGTGGGACGCGGGATTTTTTATATCTCCGGTCCGCGAAACCCGAGGTGGCACCCAAGGAGACTCCGACGAAATGGATCTCCCGTATGTAGCAATTAAAAGAGAACCCGGAAGAAATCCGGCGAGGGAGATGCGAGGACAGTCGAGAAAAATGTTTATTCTTCATTAGAGGAAATGAAGAACTTTCTAATCTCCGAAAATTTAAGTGTTTCCACAAATACTATTTCCCGTTTTCTTGGAAATCACTTAATAACCACAAAGCAAATAAGACCATCAACTTGAATTATAGCGGTTCGTTTTTGTACCTGATGACAGCTAATCAGTAGAAATATATAGCAAAACGTGTCTTTGAATAGTTCTTTCCTTTAATAAAATTGTAGCCATATTTATTTAATTGTAATACTTATTGTTGTTATATTGAACTATTTGTGCTATGATAATCGACTGCATTGGTTAATAAAATTTTATTTTTATCTGGAATTCATTGATCAATAATTCAACATATCACCGACAAAACTAAATTCGGAAAATCTGTCAAATCCTCATTCGAGCTAAATCGTACACTTCAATTTATATTTTAGTTGTATTTAGGATATTTGTCTTTTACAATCATAAATTACAACATTGTTGATTCTAGCAAGGATAAAACCCAGGGGGTCGGCAACCAATGGCACGAATTCCAGATTTGACACGCGGTGGAGTTGTCAATGGCACTCTATATAATAAGTATTTTGAAAATTGTTCATTTTTACAAGTTTATTTTTGAAAAAATATTTTGGTACAACTTATTTAATCATTGATTTTCAAGTTAAACATGATCTTTAAAAATTTTAAATATAATGACTCGTGTCTTTGTGTTGTAATTTAATGTTGTTTGTTTTCCAATTAAATGTTAAAAAGATAATTTTGCGATCAAATTATTTTCATAAAGAACTGTATTATTTAATGTGACAGACATATGTGGGGTTTTTGGTAGAGCGTTGTTAATTAACCTTGACCCCATATGAAAATTGGCATCTTTCCCCCAATGGTTACCCGTTGCCAAGCAATGTTGGTATTGCAACCACTGGTTATGGGATCGCCAAAGGTGAGCGCCACGTAGGAACTGCTAAGGCCCGATCCCCATAGCGGGTTCAACGCACCACTGATAGAAGGTACGCGTGCGATTTCTATCTTCGGTCCCCTTCTCTTGCAAGTGCACTTCGTCGTCTATTTCTCTAATTCGATCTCATTGTTTTGCTTAGAACCTTACTACATAAAAACAAATGTACACACATTTTAACTAAAACATTTATTATTAAGACAATTTTTATTTCTTCTGCTCTGACGACCTCATTATTCGTCGTCTCGCCCGTTCGAATTTTCCTGGTCACCGTTGGGGTGGTTTTATCGCCGGCTTTGATGTACTGATGGCCTCACGATATGCCAGCTGGGCCGGCGCGAAGATCAGAGGGCACGTGACGGCTTGGCCTTCTTGACAGCCGGCAGCGCCACTTCCAACCCTCGGATCTGCGTCTTCATGGCCTGCACTAACCGTTTTTCTTCAGCCCATCAGCGTTGGGCGGCAGTTATTCGCTGGTATAAGACTTTCGCCTTGGATGGTTCCACCATGTTGCCTTTATACGGTGTATTTCCCGAGATATTTCCATCAGTTGTTTGTGTAAATCAGTATTCTCCTTTCGGGTAGCTTTGAGAACCGTATTCAAGATTTCATCTGCATTCATTTGTACAATAAAACAGCTCCTTAGTAACTTAATCGATTTATTATTTGAATTAGTGATTCCGATACATTAAACTATCTACATTACAAGGGTTACAGGTGATGCAGTATGTAATCAAACAGTGTCTATACAACTAAAAATAAGAAATGAAAATAAGAACTCCAAAACAATTTATTTTATAAATTCAGTAATAGCGAGATGATGGATAACGGTGGTTCGAGTTTGATCTGTCTACCCGTCGTGTGTAGGGGTGGTTTCTGTTCGATTCCCAATATCTTAACTCTGGCCTCATCACCGTTGGTAGAGCCTTCTTTGGTAAGGACACGGTCATTGGTCGGATCGGACGATTTATCCTCGATTTATTTGATGGAGGTGTTGACGTGCTCGAGCTACTTCTCTGTTCGTTTTTCTTTGATGCTCTTCTAGTCGAGTAAGTATATCCTCGGCCTGATTGCGGAGTTCGCGAGCTGGGTTTCGCCCAGGCTCTCGTTTAATAGCCACAAAAGTCCGTTCTACTTCGGCCGTTCCCTCTTGTCTTCCGTTCATCGATTCTCGGACAGAAGAGATTGAATACCTTTCATCCCACATCGCTTGTCTGTATTTCGCGGCGGTGTGAGATGGGAATCTCATAGTTATGCGGGACTCGTCTATCCAGGAGTCTGTTTAAGGAAATATCATTAATTTGAATCATAAACAAAAGAAACAAAATTGTATGCTATATTAAGGCGGATTTCTCTACATGAAAAGGGTACTCTTTTCGGCGGTAATGAAAAACATCGGGTTGAATTCTTGGATTTGTGTAGCGAGTATTTTTCAATGGGGTTGCGGGCATTCGTGTGGAGTGACGAACAGGTAAAGAAATCGAATATTGTTGGGGTTATCTTACTGTAAAATGAGCTTGACTTGGTATTCGCCTATCCTAGGGTCCTGCGCACGTATACTACGTCGGCATTTCGTGCAGTCTTATCGCGTCTGAGAGGTAATAAGCTATTTATTCTAGAGGTTCGTTTTTGCCGAAAATATAGCTGTCGATTGTTAGAACGAAGCATTATGGAGGTGTCGCGTGTTAATTCATCAGGTTTTAAGTTCAATGGTCCTCTCGAATTATTATTCTTACTCGAATCAGTACGCTCGGGTTCGGCTAAGTTTGATTTACGTGTACTAGTATGGTTGAATTCATCTAGCTTTGATTTAACGGATAGTTTTCGACTTGAAAATTCTACTATTATTTCGCGAATTGTACCATTATGAGTGAGATTACGACTTCACAGTATGTGCGTTTGTTTTGCGATACTTGTACGGAAAAGAAATCAAATCGGAATTAACAATGTTTAAATTTTTATTTGTGTCGTTAACATTTATATTCAAATCCTCTGAACTGGCTCCATCTTTTATCTATAATCACTCCGGGTTGAATTTGTACTTCTCATCGCCTAATAAGCTGGATGATTGTCATAGTCGTTTGAGGTATATAACTTTATAACGATTAAACACGGAATTATATAAGTGTTAATTTTACCTCTTTGGGCGCCCGTTCGGCGTTCCATAGTTATCTCGTCGCCACTGTATTCCAGCTTTTCCTCGTCTATTGGACTTAGCTGCGTTGTTCATAGTAGATTAGACTAAAATTTCCTTTTCTTCGTCTGCCTATTTATGCTATCTGGTTGAGGTGCACAAATGTCTACATTGGTGATCGGATTTATGTGTATGCTGTAACCACCCCGATTGGTTGATTTAATGTCAACGTAAGAATTTATTGATTAAAGATTTCAACGATTCAAATTTCCTCTGACTATTTTATTTATGTGCGACGTGGAAATTTGTCATTTAGAGTTTTCAATCGATTCAATATTTTATTTATGTGCGACGTGGAAATTTGTCAATTAATAACTCGAATCGCTTGCTAGCCGCGTCATTTTGGCTATTCTCTATAGTTCTCCTTCCGTGATGTTTCTATGAATTAGTGTGTCGATCTATTGAAAATATTTCAATAATATTTCATGGATTTGTTCGCTTCGTTAATTTCGGATTCCTCATGCTGGGTAAAGGTTCAGGTAACTGGTTTTATGAGCTTTTCATGATTGGTTATTTCGGGTTCTAGCTGTTCCTCGTTCAACAATTACTTCTGATTGAGTTTATATATCCTGCTAATTATTCGTCATGGCGGCACTCGTGGGTAATTCGAGGTCTGTTTGGGACGCTTGGGAATTCAATATGCATTTCTATTCAATCTGTTATGGTATCCATGCGGGTGAAAATGGAGCTAGATTATACGAAACCTTGGTGTAATAGGTGCTTCTTTTCGTTAACGTGATTTCGGATTTCGTTTCACTATCAGATTATTTTATTGAAAAACAATTTGTATTTGTTGAGGACAATTTTAAATTCATGGTTCTTTATTTTTATTCGGTGAAGGGTTATAATTGATTTAGTCAAAGCAATTTAGATCATTTTTGGGTTGAAATTTTCCTATATTTGATTTACGGGGGACTACGTTAGATTTCCATCTCTAGAGCGTGGTCAATTATGATGATTCTTTTTGCGGCTTGATTAACACATTGTGATCGGGCAGTTTTCGGCAGCGTACTAGTGCTGGTAACGGGTGATTTTTTGCGTAATTTCGCACTAACGTAGACCTCTAGAAAAAATGCGAAAACTTCAAAAATATTAGAACCCGCATTTTAAAGTGACCCGCGCTCCACTAACAATCTATCAAAAACGTATAAATACGTGATACGCTCTCTAGCATTAATTTGCTAAACATGTATTAATACGTGATCTGATTACAATGTGTTAATGGGAAGTAAATTTTTATATTTCGGTTTTGATAAAATTCTAGTTTAATAATAATTAATGAACGTAAAAATATTTCGATAGCGTGACTGTTAATCTAGTATCATATTTGGGTGGTACTACTGTTGGTCATTCTTAGACAAGAATTTTTATGCCAATTTATGCCAATTTTTCCAATTTGGTTGCATGACTGTGGATTGTAAGTATTGTTTTCTTGTATAAATATATATTTCGGTGTTAAAGTTTTGATTTTATTCTGGATGGTCGTGGAATCTTTTGGTGCCACTGAAAAATTCCCCTAAAATCTTATTTATAATAAGTATCTTAATAGCTATCGATGGGACCGATCTAGGGCCGGCTGGTGGATTAAGTTCCCTAGTTGTGCTCGTGGGTCACGCCTCGTTGATACCTCGGTAGTCCGCAGTAGGGTCTGGCAATTGCACAGGACCTGCACGCAGGGCATCGTTGTAAAACTCGTAGCGGCTACTGCAAAGTGGCCGGGGCGAGCAGAAATTAAAATCACGGGAAGTGCGACTTTAGTTAAGGGGAAATAAAGTTCGATAGTGAAAAGTTAAAACATTGTCAGAAAATCAATCAGAAAATCAAGTAGGAAAGGATAGGATAGTTTAGGAATGTAAAGTTGAAAGTAGTTTACCAAAAGTTGAATGATATAATCTGACAGAAGAGAGTAGCGTTTATTGAGGTGATCGCAGAGGGTGTAACTACTTAAAATCATGGGAAACGTACCGGGAATTAAGGAATTGTTAATCAAATTTTTAATATAGGTAAAGATAAAGGTAAACTAGGACAAATGTAGTCGATTCCGTGATTGAACAAATGAAATAGGAAATTTACCGAAAAATAAGGGAGGAACGCTGCCCAAATTTTGAAGGATACATTTATAAATAACGCGTAAAGATGACAAATAAGTATGGAAATTGTAGGAATAGACGAGTAAGGACCAGGATATAGAAAGAGAAGACGTAAGACCTTCCATCGGCAGTCCAGAACCCGAAAGTGAAAATATCATGAGGAGTAGTTCTAGAAATGGAGCTCACCTGCTCATGAATTTTCAACTCTTATGTACATTACCAACATGGCAATCACCATGGGTACATAGGATAGATATAATAATAATCTTGCTGGCGTTTAGGGGGTAGATGCACCAAAACCCTAGAGAAAAAAATAAATAAAAACCAACCCTATTCGCCAACACTACCTAAAGTATTTTATCGTTTTATTCGCATTTTAATTCCTCATTATTTTCCTATAACTGCGGTGAATTTTCTCGGCTAAATGATTTTTCACTAGATCTATTATACTTTATTTTTGATTCGAGACATTTAGAAGACATTATAATGATTTCCGAACTCTTTTCCCCAGTTCCTTTCCCTTAATATTGATCTTAGGTCGATTGTGTTTATATTAGGATTTTAAGAGTGCTCACCGAGCTACTCGATGTTTATGATTTTGGCCGATGTGTGAGATCAAAATTTAGGTCTAATTTATAGGAAAATGGGCGGTGGAGGAGCAGCCAAAAGACTACTTTCCCTCCTCCAAATTTCCCCTATAACGGTTGTAAATTGACGTTCGGGCCCTGCGTTATTCACGTTATTCTATTCTTAATTTTTATTATTTTGAAATTTTATTTGACAATTTTTCTTTTGAATTTTTAATTGAATTATTTCTAATTCAAATTATTTGATTTTTATTTCATTTTCATGAAATTTCGCATTTTTTGATAAATTGTCAAATTTCGATCAAATTGTTGGATTTTCGTGTTATGTTTATATTTATTTCGTGCGGATCTTGTTGCACTTTGTTATTATTTTAATTTATTTTTGTGTTTTATAATTTTATATTTAATTGTTTTCTTTCTCGCATTTTAATAGGGTTAATTGGTGTTTTAATAGGTTTAAGTTTAAATCGCATGTTATGTTTGCATGTGTGTTACCGATTCATTTAAACATTTACAAGGCCGTCTGTGTTCTGGCCCTACACATATTTGTAAAAAAATAAGGTAGCACCCTGAATTAATTGGCAGTGTGGCTTGGCACACCACAACGTAAAGGTTGCTGACTCCTGATATAACCCATCTAGTGAAGTCCGTGGACCCAACACATCAGCACCTGGGAAGTTTCAAAGATCAGCGTTTCCTGATAATTAACCAACCAGTTCAGGACCGACAAGTAACAAGTTATTCAGGCCTTTCTAATTAATATATTTAGAATGTAAAGGACATCAATAAGTTCAATTAAATGACAGATTTGACCATCACAAAATATCATATTTATTTGTAAAAACCCTTTAGCTTTAATATCTAGTCTAGTGAATTAATTGTGAGGATTTTCATATCACATGTTATTTACGATAATAATTTTCTTCTTGGTAAGTTAACAAATCACAATCGTACTAATTTAATCGATCAGGAAACTTTAAATCACGCAAATAAAAACAAGCATCAATCATGAAATATTAATAAAACAATACGTTGAAATAAAGTTTAAGCAGTTTTATTAAACAAATTCCCACCAATCAGGCAACATAATGATACAAACTGGAATTTGATTGGTCACGAGTAATATAATCTCTTTCAATCAGATGTTCAATTCTCTTTTTAATGTCACTTCCCTAATTACTCAAATTAAGTTCCAACAATAAATAAATTCCGATTTACTTTCAAAGGAAACCGTAATTCCTTGAGAACATCAGTTACAAGTTGCGTGTGTTCAATAGAACGGTGAGATTTCATTAAACGCACAATACAGCAATCCAAATGTGCCTGCCGATCAGCAAACACTTGCTCTTCTGTAGCTTGCTGCTCTTCTTTCTGAATCGATAATCAATGTTATTCTTATTATTATTAACAAAAATCAATATTTTTCACCGTTTCCTTTGTTTGAATTTGATTGAACTTTATTTTGGTTAATTTATGATGAAAATTTTCATTGAAACCAAACAAATCGTCATCGCTAACTTGAGTCGACTAAATAAGTATTTATTAGGAAATTCCAATTATAACAGGAATCAAGGTTGATGGAATAACTGAAATTCTCAACATAAAATTGTTTCGATAATTTACTTGACTAATTTTTCATTTTTAGAATAGTTTTGGTTTTATTTGGCTTTAAAATATCACTTAATATTAGTAGAATGTTAAATCGTCATATATAGGTAAATCTCCCAAAAGAAAAAATGTTAAGCTAAAAAAATTGAAAGCAGGTCACACTTTAAAACTATTTATTTAAAATCTGCAAAACTAATTGCTTCACAGACTATAAATTGTCGGGTAGTTTCAACCCGTGTTGTCGATTGATAACCAATTGAGATAAAAATATTTTTAAAAAAGGAAATTCCAATCGATTCCTATCAAAAATTCAAAACATAAAAATTGGAAAGTTTGTAGACAGTGCAAATTTAAACCTCCAACAATAAATAACAAAAATTCTTAAATTCATCAGTTATTAATAATATAAACTGTAATCGCACACATTTAAATTGTATCTTCTCATGGGATTATCATTATCATTTGAGGTAAATTCATAAATTTGTATTTTTATGAATGTGAAAAGTTAATAATTATTTTATGTACAGTTTTATACTGAATAAAAAGTGTATATAAACCCATCCCTAATTATATCCATTCAATGACAGGCGTTACCCTAGTAACCAAAATAAAAATGATTAACTATTTCTTTAAATTCCGATGGGGATGTGAGAAAGTGTGGTCACCTTTTAGTTGTGATGTGCCAAGCCATACTGCCAATTAATTCAGGGCGCCACCTTATTTTCTTAACAAATATATCTGTCACATTAAATAATACAGTTCTTTATGAAAATAATTTGATCGCAAAATTATCTTTTTAATATATTTAATTGGAAAACAAACAACATTAAATTCCAACACAAAATTTTAAAAGATCATGTTTAACTCGAAAATCAATCATAAAATAAGAAATTGTACCAAATAATTTTTCAAAAATCAACGTACTAAAAATGAACGATTTTCAAAATACTTATGGTAGACACCTTGCGGCTATCTGGTTTGTTTTATATATCAATGGTAAAGACCAACACTAAAAACGTACACGCTTCAACTGGTATCACAACAGAACGAAACGCATTTTAAAAAGACCCACTCATTTCCACGACTAGAGCCCGAAAAAAGTTACAGGATTAAATTTACCCTCTCGTTAAAAACCCCACAGTAACACATGTGTGATCTACATGTTTTTAATACCACGTGTCAACACAAGAGATGCTTGTGATATTTTTATCTAATAATATTAGAGAATAACTGTGGAACCGCCTTTAGCATTATAAGAGTCGCTATTACCCAGACCACTCTATAGCGGTGTATAGAGTGCCATTGACAACTCCACCACGTGCCATAGGTTACCGACTCCTAAACTAGATAACCTTTATATTTTTGCCTCTTTAAAAAATGAAATCCCTCAAATTAATTTAAATGTCCGATTTTACTAAGAAAATATCCTATTACTAGGGAAGGGCAACGCGATAGCTGGTAGTTAATTGGAAAACTCGCATCTATCTACATACATTCATAAAGAAATTTTCAACTCTTACAAAGATACAAATACAATAAAATTGTTTCTATGGCATCTTTGGATGATTAATTTGACTAACTTCTAGTTTTGCTTTTAAAAAATGGAAATAAAACGACGTAAACAGGAGCAATAACCTTGCCTTTAATTGATTAAATAATGTCACGTAATTTTAGTACATTTCTCCAACCCTCCTCGTCATAAAATCGTTAAATCGATTACAATTTGCTCAGTGATCAAGACGATTAAAATATGAAATATCAGGCTGAATATAACAAATTGTAAATGATAAATAATTAAGGATGTGTTGATCTAATGTCAAGTGACGTCATGGATTTGTGATGTCATTTATGGATGAACTTTAAAGAAATTTGTGAATATCTATAGTTATGATCTCTATGTTGGGATTTATGATGTTAATAGCTTAATGAAAATTCTAATCAATAATGACCAATCATTAAAATCGATTGAAACCCCAAATTGATTCCTAAAGAACCAATACATTGTCGTTTGTCTTATGAGCTTATTCAATCAAGTGGCAATATTCTACAGATATAGCTGACAAACACGAGTTATACAAGTTCAATTCATGATTGGCAAATCCGAAATTTATTTCTGAAGATGAAGATCATTGGAAGAAATGTGCCATTTGATGTAGTGAACATTCAAGTTTTTCACAGACTATTGCAGTCATTTGATTTACTTCAAATAGTTCAAAACGAAAAGTACGTTTCTACTAGGTTTTTGTTTACCCGTGAATTTTCATGTGATATACTGACACAGTTCATAACAAACAGTTGTTATGAGAATATTGTTTTGAAAAACTTATGGGTTGTACAAGTGTAATTAATATGTTGAATGATGATTATGGCGATATTTAAATTTCAGAAGCTTAATACATCATAAACAAAATATAAAATTTTATTCATATCTACTGACTACTAATAAGTAGCTTATTAAAATTATCATATTAATTAAATAAATATATAAATTTAAGCAATATCAAATTAAAAATAAAGTAACATTAAATTATACAAGTTTTGATATTTAAATTTCAAAGCCTAATAAATCCTAAACAAGATATAAAATTTTATTCATATCTAGTGAGTATTAATAAGTAGCTTACTAAAATTAATATGTAAACTAATTAAATAGTAATATACGTTGATAAAAATAAATAGTAACATTAAATCGTACAATAAATATGCTACATACCGATGGTCTTTTATTTAAAACTCTTTGTCCTTTACCGACAGATAGTGAAAGTAATGTTTTCTTCAAAGTATCCGGATCTATACCAACAGCCTTTTCTAAATCCGTATACGTTAAAAACATTTCAACTAATCCATTGAATTGCAGTAAAACCATGCACTGAAATTCCGAAACCTGCAGTTCCTTTCTTCCTTTAGGAAAATAACCTCGAACAATACACGTTCCTAACGACGGTTCAAATCTCAGTTTGCGTCCGTTGTGATCTCGTTTATAAAATGCGCTAAACGCATTTTGCATATCAATCATGTATTGAGGAATATTCAATAATTTTGAACCTCCTAACGACGGCCATGTAGCATTACAAATGACATTGACGTTCATTTCGATATTGACTTTGTTCATATCCTTATCGATTATATTTTGAAGAGAATTGCTGTCGGAAAATTGCTTGCTTAACCGTTGACTGTTATCGATATCGCTGAACATTATTTCCATTTTCCTCGTATAATTTGGACCGCATTCGTGCTTCAATTTCTCTAACATTGCCTTTTCCGTGTCGACGCAAGCAGATTTCCCCATCAACAACCGTTTCGCTAAATCCTTCAAGTAAAACGCTTCAAATACGTCTTTACCAGTGATGAATCTGAACAGCGTCATCACTTTGTCCATAATTAATTCCATTGCCTCTTCAGTCAGGTTTTTATTTCCCGATCGCAATTTCGAGTCGAGGAATTTCGCCAAATATTCCGCAGGTTTATTCGGTCTAGCATTCAAAAAGGCTTCAAAACAATCTCTAATCGTTTTATAAAATGACATATCGCCTTTAAAACATTTTTCCACGACAGAATCTAAATGGACTTTTAAATCGAGAAAATTTTGAGTCATTTTTTTATCTTTCTCAACATCATCATTTGGATTCTCTACTATGAGAGTTCCAGATTTCATTACATATTCTTTAAAATAATTTCGAAGAATATAAATACCAGAAGAGTCTGCTGATTTTGAATTGAGTAATTGAGCTAAATTATACAATAATTCCAAATAGAATATATCATTGTTTTCCATCATATGATTAAAGCCAGATTTCAGCAATTCATCGAGGTGGGGTTTGAGAATAATATTAACAAGTTGATCTCTCAACTGTATGCGGATACTATCACCTGACAAATACATTTGCGATCGCTCATTTTCTTCGTCCAATCTTGTATTCACATAGACAAGATAATCGGTATTGGATAATTCTTTTAGTTTTCTTTCACTTTCCTGGCTGTAATATGATCGAGCTTCATCTAAATATTTAGGCTCCAAAACCTTTGATAAAGATCGAGGTCAATAAACATTTGCGCAACAGCTTTAGACAAGGATAAGTCACTACTTATTCCATCGCGTTGATTATGGATCTGTTTCAAACAAAGAACTATTTCTTTATTAATAAGTGGTCCAGTAATATACATATCACGCCAAAGTTGCATTGCCATATCCCAAAACGACATTAGGCTGCTATTATTTGACCAAAATTTACGATCAACAAAAAGCATTATACTTCTAATAATTTCTATTTTCATACAATACTCGTTCCAAGATGTCGTAATATGATTGAGAAATACTTCATCTGTACTATCATCTGTGAAAAATTTTAAAGTTAAAGAAAAGTTTTACAAACTGAAATGACAAATAAAAATAGCTTATTAAATATATTAAATTATTAAATTAAGAAATTAAGAAATAATATGATAAATATTTATGAATAACAGTTTTGAATAGATTTTTTGTTAAATGGGAAAAACAATGATTCATGATCGAAATTTATATGAAATACTAAATCCGATATTTAAATACAAAATATTAATTTCTGTTTGAAATATATTTAAATTTAAATTGAATCATTCTAGACGATTAATAAAAGGATATTTATATAGTTTTGGTGCACATTCACTGACATGTCTAAGACATAATTGACGCAAATTATTAAAAATTTCTGTATTGAGTTCTGGATTGAAACTTTCAACAATCTAAGAAGCCAATATTTTATAACTCATATTTGTGAAAGATGTTACTCGATATAAACTTTCTAAATTTGTATCTATGAATGAATTGTTGAATATTTTATGAATCGCCTGTTCTAAAATCAACCAATTTGTTTCAAATTCATTTTTGACTGTTTTAAGTTCTAAAAAATAATTATTAGCTTATTATCAAAAAATCAATTTACCTAAAAAAGGATTAATTTTCTTAGGTAGTTGTGCAACACAATGCATAGAATTAAATTCAGATGCCATTTTTAACAAATACTGAAATTATTTAACTAAATTAATAAATATTAGCTAAACTTCATACATTGAATAATTAAATATAGACAAATATGTTCACAATTTATGCCAAATATATTTATTTAAACAAGTTAAGATAATGAGATCAATTATGTTAGAAAAGAATTATTTAATGTAATTAATAGAAATCATTCTTAGACATTTTTATTTGCATCAGTAAATAATAATAAAATTAGTCAATTCTTTGATATTCAATATATAAATATAGTCCACATCATAGGATCACTTTAAATCATAAATTATTTTAGTCGGTTCACTGATGGTGATATTATTTATATTGGTGTGACTTGAACATGTTATAGTCGATTAATTTGTTAATTAACAAAATACATAAAAGTATATTTTCTGCTACTCCGTAGTTGATATCACCTAGTAAGTTTTTGAGTTGTGGTTGGTTTCTGGGGGCTGAGGTTTTGAAACTATAACGTTGATATTCACACAACCCCATACAAATATTTTCACTTACCTCTCTGAACCAGTTGCTAAGCAACGTTGGAACTGTGTTTAAGTGGGTGGATCGTCCGCAAAAAGTGAGCGCTATTGCTATGTAGGGTTAGTGGTTTCTGACCTTGACCCATTTACATACCAGACCGCCAGAGGTGAGCTCTGATTATAAAACTGTTAAGGTCCGGCCTCATATTGGGTTCAGCGAGCTGCCGTTAGAAGGCTTCTGCTCGTCTTACAAATTTCTGGTCCCTTAACTTCCTTTTCACCATTAATTATTTAGCCTATGTCGCATTTTGCGATGAAATACAAAAAAAATAAAAATGATAAAACGATTTAAAATTAAAAATTTATTTTGAAATTACACACTACTGTTGGGCCCAAAACAGAGTTTTGTTTGAATGAATCGGTAACAACACGCAGATATAAAATCAGACTCATAAAACATCAATTTACCATTGGGGGGTTACTGGGTTTTGCTAATTGTTTGAATCTTCCTATAGTTGCCCCGGTAACGCCATATAAATATTTCTAGCTACCACTCTGCGCCCGTTGCTAGGCAACGTTGGAAATGTGTTCGAGTGGGTGGATTGTCCGCAAAAAGTGAGCGTTATTACTAATGCTGTAATTGCTCGGACAACCCCTGGGTTCAACTAGCCGTCGATAGAAGACTTATGCTCGCTTTACAAGTCCCTTGTGTGATGGTTATTAAGATTAGAGATTCGTCATCCATCGTGAGAGCTAAATTTGGTGATGGCGTCCTCAGAGATAAGACAACGACTACCTGACGAAGGGTGAGTACTCATGGAATAGCTACGGGTTTTTAATATTTCCCAAGTTTAAGACAACATTTTGAATAATTAAACAACCTTTATAATTTAATTAAATTCACAGATGAAATAAGTTTTAAATCAATTGAGTTTATTCGACATCCGAGCGACTCTACGCCTGGCACGCTCTTTCCGCCCCGTCCTGTAACTGCTGGACGGTGTTGTAGTAGGAGTTACGGCGGGCGTTGGTTTGGTTATTGAGTCCCGATAAGCCAATTTGGATGGGGCGAAGAGAAAGAAAATAGGTTACTGCCTCTCCCTCCCGGCTGGCGGACAAGGCAACTTCCAACCCCCTTATCTGCGTTAGTAGATTTTGATTTAATTGCCATTCATCGGCCCAGCCCTTTTGAGAGGCGGTGAGCCGGTGGCGTAGGGGCTTAAGCTTGGCTGGATCCACCCATGTGGCTTTCACTTGTTGTACCTCTTTGGTGAGCTGTATGATTTGCTCATACAGTGCTTTGTTAGCTTGCTGGGCACGGGTCAGCTCTTTCTGCAGTAGTTGGATGGGTTCCATGGCTATTAGTAGAGACATTTAAACGATTTGTTATAGACAACAACAAAATTTTATGCAATAAACAAAAGGAATTCTCTTATTAAAACATTCACACAAATAAGAATAATTATCTAAAATAACAAGCTATTTATTCAATCAAAATTCAATTAAATCAGGAGTTACATTGAGTCACAGGAAGTCTATGGTGGGCTGGCAATTCAAGAGGTAGGAAATCCTTTTTTTACCCATTCTTCCGGAGAATAACCGGTTATGGTCATTACGGGCCGCTTAGTGTTGCGGGTCCGCGTGGTTTTCGGCCGGTTGCCGAGTGAGCCCTCGCATTGTAGCGGACGTTGATAACTGCTGGCGATCCGACCAGCTAGTATATCTTCTTCGACATTCGCCAGGTATTGGCGAGCTCGAACCACTTGCAAATCCACCTACCGTTGGTGGCTTTCGAGCTGCTCGAGAAGATGACGGGCCTGCTCGCGGATCTCCCAGGCCGGGCTCCATTCCTCCCATGGACTATCGGTTAGCCACAAGCCATGGTCACTTTACGATTGCCGGTCGATTTGTTGAGGCTGCGGTTGAGGGAACTCGGGGCATTTCTCCTGCCGGAATCGTTCCCATGCCCATCTCCATCGATTCGCAAGATGGGTTGAAACGCAGGCCATCGAGCTGGATCTCTCTGCATTATGAAGAGTCATTAATGTTATTATACGTTTATGTTTAATTTAATAGCGTTCACGGTAAAAATAATGCGAATAAATCTAAGGTATACTCCATAACAGGGCCATATAATAACAGATGTGCGCCGAAAAACCAACATTATGAGTAGCCAACATTCATCACGGACATTTACAAGTTATAAAATAGTGCGATTGAGGGTATTTCGAGAGCGATGTAGACACACTATTTTTTTAATCATATCCTAAGTTGAATGTCTTTAGCAATTTTACAATTGTTAAACGAACTACCAGGTAAATGTAGAATAGATGCATCGAAAACGCCACTTACAATTGAGCTTTTAACTTCGATTTCAAAAAAATTTACTAACGAACGAGACTACTTTAAGGGGACTCTAAAAGCTCATATTTGAATGAGAATTTGATAGGCCTTACTTTCCACAAAATGGTTAGGGTAATTTAATTACGGATAATTATTAATCAACACTTAAGAACATTTAAAAACAAATAATAATTTAAATGTAGTTACAATCTGTTACCTTTAAAAACAAACAAAAATTTAAATATAGTTCAATCTATCTATAGCCTATGTCATCAACGCCACCGAATCCTGACAACGATCTCGAAGCTATAGTTAAGACATCAATTACTTGGAAATTTCTGCTAAAATCATCAAATTATTAGGGTTAAATAATATCTGTTTCTACGAATCGTTTGATTAGGGGTCATCATAAATGGTCCGCCCAAAAATTTCTAGATAACTTACGATCGGATTCATGCTGAATATTTGACGCAATCAAAATTTCCGGGTTAAAGGAGCTCCTATCTGGCGAACTTTTGTGAGGAGTGTCAAGAATCATGGTAACTTATCCATCTCTGAGCGTCCATAAATCAGAACAGCTATTGTTAAATGATTTATCAAAAATAACGTGGGATTAAATTATCAGTTAAGTAAATTATGACTACATTATCAATTTATAGTTAATAACAAAAAATAAACAAATGATTTAAGAGTTTATTTGAGGGATATTATTAAGTACGAGTTACTTTATTTACATCAAGAATTAATATTACTTGTCTCATCCAAAATAGGTTCCACAATTTCCACTTGGGGTATTGGTAATTCATCGTTATTGAGAGATTGATCAAGCATTTGGCAAATGAATGTATTATTCCAACTATCGATTTATAAGAACTAGGGTGATTGGATGTGCTTTACACACTGTCTATCGGTGTCTGGACGGCGGGTGACGATCGCCGGTAAGATGATAGAAAATCGACATTCGGATGGATTATTTTAATCTGACGATTTCTATTTCTATAAACAATTGCTACATCCGCTTGGACTTTATGACTACATCCATCCTGACGTGATATTAAATATTGGTATACATTAGATGTATCTTTATTTTCTGAATGAAAATTCGAATTCGGAATCGGAAATCGGGTAAGTTTTTTGGATGCTAACATCGGAGAACCCGCATGTGTCATTGCCAACTTCACAACTTCACTGCGAGTGTTCCCATGTTATTTCCAATATTCGGCATTTCACTTTATTATATTAACATTTAATTAATTTATTCCTCGTAGCTAGACGTTCCGTGATGTTGCAATTATGAGTGATCATAGGCACCTTCTTATCCGCAAGTACTGGATTTTATTTTGTCGACTGATACTTCTTCTTAATGGATCCTTAAGGCGATTAAGGGGATTGCTTTGTAAAATTTTTATCTATTGTTCACTCCGCGTGATTACGAGCTATTAAACAGTTTTATTTTATATAATTTCGAGTTTAATTATTCAACTCTAGGAAATTTCAGTGACTTAGGCTTCTGGCAAATTGGTTTATGATGATGGTCGAGATGTGGAAATCATTTATGGCCTACGAATTCATCGAATATTTTCGGTCAAAAGTTAAATGATTTGACAGTGGAACGGTGTCAAACATGGGAAGCCGGTGTCGTAGTACTACCAGCTGATGCTGAAGTGGTTCAAAGGGGGCAGTTCAGTTGGCTGCTCAAGAGGAGTTGGATAATTTTCTTTTATTTGGTTTACAATAAACTTTCCTCTACTTTATCAGTGTTTGTATTTTAAATTTAATTATTTAGGTTAATTCATTTTTATGCGGGAGCCACTTTTGATCAACAGTTGGGCTTGGTAATGACTACCTTTTATTTATAATGGACTTTTGAAAGGGTTCTTCTATCATTTCTACTAGTAAGATATACTCTGGTTTGGAATTTGATTAAATCTACGACTTTACTGGGAGTACATGGTTATTCTCTTAATAATACTTTATAATTATTATTCCTCGTCTAAATTCGCATTTATAAGGTTATTTGATTTAATTTCATAACAGTGATTTCGTTTCATAATTTTATTCCACGTCACTATTCCCTTTAATAAGCCTTAAACACATTTTATGTTTATATTATATTTAATGAGTGCCCACTGGACTACTCGGTGTGGAGATTTTAAGCCGTATGTAGATCAGTTTAGGTCGAATTTAAAGAAAACTAGAAACGAGGAAGTAGCCAAAAGACCCCTTCCTTATTCCTTCTTTCTTTTATACGGGATGATATTGACGTTCCAATCCCTGCGTTCCGCACGCCGGGTCTTTACGGGCACAGATCATCGGCGATATTCCACGCACTTACACGAATCTGAATAATATGTGGATTTTACTAACTTGTGATGTGTTTTGGCTGTGGGCCGGAAAAATTTCGACAATAAAATAATTAATGAAAAATAAACTGATTTTAGGTTTTATAAATATTTATTAATATATTAAAAGCAATACAACAAATTACTTGCTAAAGCATAACATCATACCACAAAATACTACTCTCCCCACGCCGACATCCAAGCAGAGCTCCAACGAGGTTGCGAGGACGAGACGTGGAGAGAGAGTTTCAAAATAAAACTCTCACTCACCTAAAATAGATTTAATAGTATCGAGTGATTTCAAAATTCAAAATACGGTTTTCAAAACGATTTTAAAAATGGTTTAAAATTGGTTAAAATTGTGTAAAAATGAATCGGTATATATACCTATTTTTTGTCCTTAACCTCGCGTGTTCTTTTTGATTTAGTAAAACAAAATTCGACCTTGATATTTTCTAGTGTATTCTAATCTTAATTTTTATTATTTTTTAATTTATTTTGATAATTTTTTATTTGAAATTTTTATTGAATTATTTCTAATTCAAATTCTTTGATTTAAATTTCATTTTCATGAACTTTTCATTTTTGTTAAATTATCAAATTTGGGTCGAATTTGTTGGGTTTTCGTGTTATGTTTATATTTATATCGTGCGGATCTTGTTGCATTTTGTTATTATTTTAATTTATTTTTATGTTTATTATTTTATATGTAATTGCTTTTCTCTCATATTTTGCTAGGTTTAATTGATGTTTTCATAGGTTTTAATTTAAAGCTGCATGTTATATTTGCATGTGTGTTACCGATTCATTTAAACATTTACAAGGCCGTTTGTGTTCTGGCCCAACACCATGCTAAAATACGAGAGAGAAATAATTAAAATATAAGATCGAAAAACATAAAAATAAATTAAAATAATATCAAAGTGCAACAAGATCCGCACAAAATAAACATAGAAATAACATGAAAACATGAAAATTTGACCAAAATTTGACAATTTACCAAAAAAACCTGAAGTCCACGAAAGTGGAACTAAAATTAAATAATTTAAATTAGAAACAATTCAATTAAAAAGTCAAAAATAAAATTGTCAAATTAAATCACAAAAATAGTAATATTAGAATTAGAATATACCAGAAAATCACAAGGTCAAATTTTGTTATAACACATCAAATTTAACACGCAAGGTTAGGCTCGTACAATAGGTATATATAGCGATTCATTTTCACAGAATTTTAATCAGTTTTGAATCAGTTTTGTAACTGGAAAACTCGGATACTCGTCTTGCAGCAAGATTTACGATTTTACAATGTGAGTGAAGGAATATTTGAAAACCTTCTTCACGTCGCGCACAAACAACCTCATATGAGCTCTGTTTGGGCGTTATGTGTGGGGAAGGGTTTGTAATGAGGTTTGGAGAATGTTGAATGCCAATTATGAGTTGGTGGGTTTCTGGGTGTTGATATTTGCGACTATATGGTTGTTACCCAGACAACCCCATACAAATATCTTTCGCTTACCACTCGACACTCGTTGCTAAGCAACGTTGGAACTGTGTTCGAGTGGGTGGATCGTCCGCAAATGTGAGCGCTATTGCTAATGCTATAATTGACCGAACGATCCATGGGTCCAACGAGCTGCCGATAGAAGGCCTGTGCTCGATTTCGATTTTTAGGTCCCATTGTTCTCCTTTCTCCTTCAAATGTTAACCTATACAGTTATATCATTTATCATTACGTCTATTCTCATAATCCTTCTTATCGCTGTACGTATTGATGATTATTCTTTGGCCTGTACACCCTTTGTTATGTTGAATATTCACACAGTATCTATTTTACCCTTAACGCTATTATAAACCCCATGTTCCTTATTATTATTAATAGCATTATCATTGTTACTATTACATGTATTACCTTTATTAATTGTTATTACTATTACATTTATTATTATTCTTATTATTCATATTACTATAATTACCATTATATTTATTAATATTACTACTAATATTATTATTACTATTATTATTATCATCATAAGTACCATGATCATTATTATTATTATTATTATTATTATCATTATTATTATTATTATTATTATTATTATTATTATTATTATTATTATTATTATTATTATTATTATCCTCATTATTATTGTCATTATTATTATTGTTATAATTATTATTATAATTACCATTATCCTTACAATTATCATTATTATTATCAAATTTTTGCGTAGGGATTCGTCCTTATTCCTCGGCTTAAAAAAATATACTTTGCTTATATACAAATTTAGCCGCAACCCATCCTTATTTCACAGTTTTCGACAAAGTATTTTCCTTGAGTCGAAAATTTTTAGCAGCGTTCCGCCATTATTTTACAGTTTTAAGATAAATGTTTTAATTATTTCCGAAAATTTGGACAGCTTTCTGTCGCATATTTTCCGTCTCAATTCGACATAAGTAGTGGGATGTGTCACCGCTAGATCGACCCCCCGGGGGGTAAATCGTTTTTTTCTTCTAAGTCTAAAAGTACAAAAAAATTTTAAGACAAAGACAAAGACTCATTCAAGGTCATTCAAACAAATACCGTGACTCACTCAAGGTCATTCGATGACTAATCATATTTCTCAAGGTCATTCAAACAAAGGCCATGACTCATCGAAAAAATTTCTCAAGGTCATTCAAAATTTCTCAAAGTCATTTAATTTCCCAATGGCATTTAAAATTTTCAAGGTCATTGGATGACTCATCAAAAAATTTCTCAAGGTCATATTATTTTAAGAAAATTTTTAATTTAAAATTACTGCTTATAAAAATAAGTAGTGTTTTAATTTTTAATATTTTTTAATTTTTATTCTATTACTTATTTTTGTAAGTTTTAACTATTACTTATTTTATAATTATTATTATTATTATAATTATTAATATTAATAAAATTATTATTATTATTAATATATAATAAAAAACCAAGACATATACAACAAAAACTTTTATTATAAAGAAATAATTCTACTATAGTAATATTGTCGAAGAGCTTTATTCAAAGTTCATTCCACATACCTCCGATATCGGGCAGTGCAGCAATGACATCCATCACCACATGGATATTCAGATTCCATATCTTTTGACAAATTGTTTTGTTTGATATCCCATAGGAACTCATCAATTACAGTAAACATCCATATTGATGTATGATTGAATATCAAGTCTGGAAATTATTGATGCTGGCTTATCCATAATATCATGTATTTTTGGATAATAGAATTCCAGACGTTCTTTAATAACTTTAAGATAATCATCTAAAAAACAAGTAATAATAATAATAATAATAAATTACCATAATGTTTAATTTCATTCATAGCTAGAACTGCGCTCTGTACATCCATTTTAATGATAAAATTTGGAATAAAAATTACTTTTATACTAATTTAAACCAATGAGAAGTTAAACACACAAATCTTTAGCTATAAACAATAATTATTAATTTATACAGATTTGAAAATGATTAAAGAAATTTTAATAATATTATTAGTTTTTAATAGGGTCAACTCAATTGTTGTAACCGTTCAAGGTAAAAATTCAACAAGATGTGTATGTCCTGATACAGCAGTATTGATGGATATTTTGTATATGATAGATAGGCCTAGATATTTGAAAACTCCAGTCAAAAGATTATCTGAAAGAATGAGTAATTTAGAATTCCGATTTGAACACACATATGAGACTTTAAAAAGAGCTAAAAACGAATTATATGATGATATTATATATCTAAATAAGACCATTGGTATTATCAAAAATGAATTAAGAAAATCAATTTTAGAATTGAAAGAAAATCGTAAACTTAATGAAAAAATGATGAATCAAGTTCAACATAGTATAAAATTTTATTCTAATAAAACAACTGATCAGTTCAATCGTATAATGAAATTACAATAACCTGTTAACAAACTGAACGAAGTTAACAGTGCCAACAAATCATCATTACCATTTCATTTATATATTTTTACATATTTTCTTAGTATTGCAACTTAAATGTATGATTCTGATTGGTCTAATAAAATGCCAGAAACTAAATTTTTTATAACTTTGTTGAATGAGCTGGTTTTTAATAATAGAGAAGAAGAGGATATCATTGAAAACATAAAATTCATGGTAAACCGTACCGAGAACATTGGAGAAGACATTCCATTTGATTATGAAAAAATTCTCAATTTGCCAACATTAGAGAGAAAGAATGCATTCCAATCAATATTTAGTTACATGTTCGATGAAAATAATAAATTGATGCGAATAATAGTAGGATTAATGTATATGAAACACATGATATTAAAATCTGGATCCGATTATGAAAATTATTTCCAATGGTCTATAGAGGTATATTACTTTATATTGTTATTAATTTATCATTATTTAGGTGATTGAAACAAAAATTGATCCGTGGGTAGAAACAAACGATGGACGGTCAGCAATTATTCAAGTTGCCGCAGAAGCCAAACGTTCAGATATTTATATTGCAAATTGTAAATTTTTATTAAAACTATTAACTGGAGCATCGGTTTTATATTTATGTAATAAAGTTTATCATAGATTTTAATAAATATTTCTTTGTTATTATTAATAATAAAAACTACATTTTTAAAGATTTATTGATTATTACATGTACATTCTTCATCACCACAATATTCTGTCATTATATTTTCTATAACATGGTCAATACAATTCTTAAATTCGGTAGGCTCAACTTCATCATTATATATTTCAGTATCTTCAGTATCATTAATAATTTCAGTATCATTATTAATTTCATTATCAATTTCTCCATCGTCACTATGACATTCTGAATCACAACATGAATCTTCTTTACCCAATGCTTCAACTAGAGTCAACATATCTCTAATTTTTACACCGGTTATTTCTTCGAGTTTATAAAACAAAAAGTTTATTAAATATTCCAAACAAAATTAATTAATTATTTTATATTTTATATTTTACCTTTTTCAGACATCATTTTTAAAACTATTTTAAAACTACTTATAATTTTGTTTATAGAATAACAAAGAAAACATTAATACATTTATTAAACACTAAACATTAGAATATACATTAAACTAATTGTGAAAGTCTAACAGTAACAATTTTCCAGATTAGAGAAAGCACATCATTTTGATCAGCTTTATATCTTTGGATTGTTATTGTTAAATACCAGTTTTCCTGTTCTTTGAAACCTATTTCTGTAAATGCATCATAATATCTGGTATATTGACTGGTGAAGAAAGCATTTTCATTGCATTTTAAATTGGAATTGATCTTTTTGAATGTATTATCAATATCCTTGATATCTAACATTGAGAGAGTCCCAGCAAGAGATTGAAATTGAGTTTTATTGAGTTTGACTGGATTTGCCAATTGCATATTGATAGGTAACTTTAAAAAATACATTTTATAATTGTGGAACATCTGAACTGGTTGGACACTGATAGCATTTATTTTCTTGGTCATGTTTGATTTATGATCTTTATAAGGTGGTGACGAGCTTTTATACCATTGACAGATACTGATTAACCAATCAGAATCATGCATATTTCTATTATTAATTATAACAAAGGCAGTGCATGATAAGTGCGTGACTGCATACATACATAAAACTGAATAAAGAAAACCCATACATTGAGTTTGTATATGATTTACATACATCAAAATTTCTCATCTATATAAAATTTCTTTATAAATAGTATTTTTATTATTATTATTCTATTATTATTCTATTATTATTGTTACCACCAAATAAAACTATAATAAATAAAAATATTATTAACAAATAAAATAAAACAAAAATCAAAATTCAAAACATTTATTTTCGTAAAAGTTTCATTTTTTGTAAGTTTCTTACCGAGTTTGTTATATTCCACTCAACATATCGCTGATACCGAAAATCGCAGCAACTGCAACCCAGAATACAAGGGTATTCCGTTTCCATTTCCTTTACCATGCGGTTGATTTTATTATCCCAAAGAGCTTGCTTAATCAGCTCGGAAATCATAATTCCTGATTCTTCATATATTGCCTATTCAATCTTTGCTGGCTCCTTGATCTTCAAAATTTCCTTCATTTGAGGATAATGGTAAATAATTCGGTCAATTACCATAGGGGCATATGTGTCTAAATAAATAATAAATAAAAGAAAATAAATAAATAATAAATTTACCATATTGACTGGTAATTTTCTTCTGCATATTTTTCTTCGGTGTAGTATTTTCCATTTTAAAAATGAAATGAAATGAATAAGCAAGTTGTTTTAATCAATCATTAGCCAATCTGATGTTGACAAATCCCGTGATTTCATTTAGTATGTCACAAACAATATTTTTGTACTCTAGATTTCACAACCCTAATATGATATTTTGCCACTGGTAAACACGTTAACACACATTGGGTTGTATTTTAAAAGTTTCAGTGCAGGAAATAATTCTGGCTCGAACATACAAAGACATTTTGTTGACATGTTGTATAGATTGATAGATTGTCCTATATCCATGGTAACCGTAATTGACTGTATTTTAATATATTTTATTCTATATTGTAATTTATTGACGTCTAAAGGTTTCTTGCATCCCATGATTCTGCATTTGCCTGATTTGAAAAATATTATAGGATATTTTCCACTTCTATCTACAATTTGCTGGGGTTTACCATTCGGAAACGTCATTTTTGATACATCGAAAGTTCCTTTATAATTTATATTTGATAATATAATTAAACAATAATGAAATATTAATGTATATATATGATTTTTAGAAAGAGTTCAATTAATTATATAATATAAGCAAAAACCTATAATTATACAAATTAATAATGGAATTAAGAAATGATGCGGTATATCAAATCGTCGGCCCGAATGGTAGTGGTAAAACTATATTTGTGTGTAAATTACTGAAATCTAATTTATTTCAAACCAAATTCAACAAGATTTATTGGCATAGGGGTGCAGATGAAGAACATGGATTAACTTAGGATAATTTCTGTAAATTGAAAAACATGAAAATAGTAAAGGGTTTCGATAAAAACTGGTCAAGTCGTTTAAGGAAAGGTGATGTCATTATTATCGATGATTTGTATCAGGAAGCTAATAAAGAAAAGGATTTTAATAATTTATTCACAAAATCAGTAGACATGTTGGTGTTACTGTGATCTTTATTACTCAAAATCTATTTCATCAAGGTGGCGCACATCGAACAAGGAATTTAAATGTTCAATATTTAGTTATTTTCAAAAATCCTAGAGATCCAACAGTTATTGATTTTCTTGCTCGACAAGCATACCCTAATAATCGTAATTTTCTCATCAGTGCATTTCAAGATGCTACAAAATCACCACATGGATATATATTTCTTGATTTCACACAACAATGCAATGACGATTTACAGGTAAAAACAGATATTTTCAATAAAGAAGGTGCCATGGTATATAAACAAAGTTGAAAACATTAACATGTAAAAATGTTTATGAAATCAAGGCTTAAAAATGTTCGAAAACTTAGCAAAATTATTATAAAGAAAAACACAGTTCCACCAAAAACCAGTTATACACCATCTAAAAAACTAATAACCGAGAATTACCCTGCAATGAATCTAATTTCGAAAAACATTAAAAAGAGTAAGAAAAAAGTTAAAATTGTAAAAAATCATAGGAGTTTCCCATATTTTAATGCATTGTTAAAGGCTTCGAGTATGAAAAGAATGTCTATTTTACAATCATTTCCAACTTTTGTTGTCAATGATTTACTCAAAATTCTATTAAAAGTAGTCAGAGGTAAAATTAAAATCAGTAAATCTAAAAAACTAGTATTGAATAAACATCGTAAGCCTTTGTTATCACTAGTAAATAATAAAAATCGTCAGCAAATGAGAAAAATCATATATAAACAACAAGGTGGTTTTATCGGAGCAATGTTACCATTAGCATTATCATTATTATCACAATAAACGATGGGGCAATCATTACCTAATGTTAAATTAAAATTTAAATCATCTTGTTGTAATGGAGAAGATTTGGACGAACCCAGAAGACGAAGCAGGTTTCGGTGGAGTGGCAAAGTTAAAGAAAAGAGTCCCAAATTGAAAAAGGAAACGCAAAAGTGGTTGTCAGATCAGCTTGCGTACAGTTTAAACAAACCAATGCGGAAAAGATTTCCAACGAGAGCTTATAAGACATTCGGTATTAATGATTTATGGCAAATGGATTTGATGGAGATGATACCGTATTCGAAGATTAACAAGGGTTATAAATATATTTTAACGTGCATTGATGTTTTCAGTCGTTTTGCCCGCGGTGTACCAACAAAGACAAAATCTGCAGAGGAAATATCTAAAGCAATTAATAATTTATTTAAAAATGGACATCCAGACAATTTGCAAACCGATTTAGGTATTATTATTATTATTATTATTATTATTAATATGATTACTTAGTATCATTACTTATTATTATTATTATTATTATTATTATTATTATTATTATTATTATTATTATTATTCTAGACAAGGAGTTTTATAATAGTAAATTTAAGCAAATCCTTGATCGTCTCAAAATAAATCATTATTCTGTACATTCTCAATACAAAGCTGCCCATGTTGAAAGATTTAACCGGACATTGAGGGATAGATTGAAGAAATATTTCGTGCATCAATGTAATAAAATATAGATAAATATATTACCGAAAATATCTGTTAGTTATAATAATTCATCACATCAAGATCTGAATGGTTTGAGACCCATAGATATCAGCTCGAAAACATTAGCTAAATCAGTACTGTCTAAAAAAGTTGTAAAAATTACAAAGCCAAAATATAAAGTTGGTGATCACGTTAGAATTAGTAAAATATCTGCTTCACCTTTCATCAAAAATTTCGATAGTAATTGGAGTGATGAGGTATTTCAAATTATTAAAATTAATACTAAACAGAGTCCTGTAATGTATGTTATTAAAGATAGTGATAACAATGTAATACAAGGGAAATTCTATGAACAGGAATTACAAGTTATTTCCAAACCTACAGTGTTCAGAATTCAGAAAATATTGAAAACTAAAATGGTAGGTAAGGATAAACAATACTATGTTAAATGGCATGGATATCAAAAACCCTCATGGATATCATCAAAAGACCTAGTAAAATGAGTTTCTATACAATTTTACCGAGCAATAGTTTTCCACTAATCCTCCGGAAAATCAAGCAAGTAAATTTATGGTTGATCTTCAAAATCCCATTTATTTACATGGAAATTGGGAAGTTGCTTTGCAAGACTTTACATTTGTGTACAATACATTCCCATTTTATAGTCATTGTAAAAGAGAACTATTTATTCGCTATGTATTTTTTACTAAACGCTATGTATTTTATAAACACTTTCTATGTAGATAAATACACAGTATCAGTAGAGTAAAACACTTCTATGTTAATTAATTAATTCTAGATATTTAATACATTCGCTAAGTAATTAATTAAAAACTATGTAAAATAAATAAATGCCAAGTCAAGAAAACAAGTTATAAGTAAAATAAAAAAACGATGTCAATTAATAAAATCCATCAATAAATCTTAATGTTTTCTAAGATGTTCTTAGATCTTATTTTTTTCCGACAATTATTACAAACTTTCAATAAAGTGGTATGTTTTTCTACTTAAAGTCTTTATTTATTATAAATTATTTATATTCACAAGTTTTTAATAAAAATGAAATTGTGATGTGTTGGGCACATATGCGTAGAAATTGTGTCAAAAAAATCGAGTCTTTAGTAGCTAAGGAAGATCAAAACGAATTAATTGAAGAGGTAGATCAACTTCAACGTCATTTTTGAAAAAGCAAGTTCTCTATTTGTTAAAAAATGGAGACAAAAAAAAGCGACTGATTTTTTAGACTATATGAATATGATGTGGCTTACGACACACAATACTTGGTATGAAGGATACATGCCCTTCACGCCAAGTACTAACAATAATCTAGAGTCAAATAATCGAGTTCTTAAAGACGAAGAAACTATTAGAGAGCGCACGCCATTATCTAGATTTAGCAAACAAGCTTTAGATATTGTTTAAAAGTGGTCACTAGCATATCCTCGAAGTCTGAAGGAGTTTATTACAAAACAATTAATTGACACAGCATTATGGACACAGTCTTATCAATGGGCTAAAGAAAGCAAAGCAATTCTTTCGGTGCCCCAAGAACAGTCGACAAACTACTATGTTTCAGCTAGTGACGCAACTATAACTCATGAAGACATTGATAAAATTGAAAAAATGCGCTGGACAACATTCGATCAATTTATGAAGCGAGCTTTTACTGTCTGGCGCATTAATTTACCAAACGATAAGCCAATTGGGCCGACGGTCAGTGCAATTGTCCAGCATTTTTAAAAATATTTATTTGCAAGCATGTTGTTGGCATTTCAATCAGACTTAAATATTCCAAAGTACCGGCAGTAGGAAAGAATACTTCTATTGGAAGTAAACTACCAAGAGGAAGACCAACTAAAGCTAAAAAAGCCTTATTAAAACAATAATTTCAAATATTTTTATAATAGTCTTTGTATTTTTATGGATTTTTTTATTGTGTCACTTTTGTTTATTCTTATGAATTTTTCCTTGTTTTACTTAGTTTTTGTATTTTTTACTTATAAAAATTAAAAATATTACCTATAATAAAATAATTAAATACCTAATAAATTCTATTTTTTTACTTATATAATTAATATAATACTTAGTATTTTATAAATATTTACTTAGAAAAAAATACATAAAGGCACTAATAAAATACATAGCGTTTGGTAAAAAATACATAGCGAATAAATAGGAGCCATTGTAAAATCGGTTACAAGAAGCGTGTTCCAAAACCTGTAGTAGTATTTTCACAATCAATAATTTTGAACGATATTGTCATATTCCGAATCAAATTTTAGATGAAAATAGTGGCATGTTTTTCAAAGATGGATTGAATGTTAGTTGTGGTTTTTGTCCATTTACAATAAAGTTTGAAAGTATTGAGGATGCCAAGCGAATGGGTAGTGATAAGCTTAACATAGTTATTCCTGGTACTGAATACTTATTACGTTTCAAATCATTTGATGAGAACAGTGTAATGACCGAACACATCAAAATATTTGTATCATATATTAATGAAGTTGAAGATACATTTACATTTACTAATGATTTATATATTGAAACACTTGAAGAATTACATAAATATATTTCATTCAATTGTTTACATATATTTAAAACTATTGAATTTGTTAAAGATGGATTATGTAAATTCAGTCTGAAAAATAACATTTGTGAAGTTACATTTGATAAAAATTTGGCTAATACATTGGGATTAGATAAGCAAACATATAGGGCAAGTGCTTTTGGTGTACGCAAACCGAAAATAATAAAACTTCATAGACAAATGTTCATATATACTAACATCATTGATCCTATAATTGTTGGTGATTCTTTGGTTCCTCTATTGAAATCTGTTTGGGTTGATAAACATGATCAGAATGAAGTTGTCAATATAAATATCGATAATCCCATGTACTTACCGGTATCAACATCATGTATAGACAATATAGAAATAGATATTCTTGATGATAGTGGTAAATTTATTGAATTTAGTAAAGATAAAAAAACTCATTTGACATTACGTTTTCGTAAATTAGATGGCCAATAACGATATTATTACTATGTATAGTGGTAGCCAAAGTGGTGGCGAATTACTATATTTTATTGGTAAACAGTATGGATCAGGATGGTTGAGAACTATTGGTAGATTTGCACTTCATATTCTTAAACGCATTGGTAGTTTTGGTATGAAAACCGCTAAAGATGTGATAATGAATGAGCAGAAAATATTACCATCTCTGAAATTAAATGCATTATCCGAGTTAAGGAAAGTTCTACCAAGTGTTGCAGGTATGTTTCAAAAACAGGAACCAGCACCGGTACCGGCTCAGAAACGTAAAAGACATCATAAACATATAAACAAACGAATGAAAGGACATGGAACTATATTTCAAAAATGATTTGTTGTATATCTGAATTGTGTTTATTTGATAGACCATCTCCCCAAGCAGTAATTGAAATGGGAGCCTTTGAAGATGTATTTCCGATGAATTCTATTATGGATAGTAGAACTGATATTGAATTTTATATTAACGGTTCCCAAACTGAATATTTAGATTTGAATGATACATTGTTAACTGTTCAGATCAAAGTTGTAGATAAAGATAGAAAACCGTTGGGTGAATCTAGTGATATAATACCAAATAATTTCTTGTTTCATACGCTTTTTAAAGATGCAGTTCTCGAATTTAATAATATCAAGATTGAGGGTGGTAACAGTACATATATTAACAAAGCTCTAATAGAAACTATTATAAATTACAATAGCGATACTAAAAATACATGTTTAACTCCTATGGGTTATGGTAGTGATGACGATAGGAAAAATTGGATTAAGGGTTCGAAATTATTTACCATGTGCTCATCATTACAACTCGATTTTATGGATCAACCGAAATATTTACTCCAGGTGTTAATGTACACATTAGATTGAAAAGATCTGATTCTGCATTATCACTAACAAGTGCTACCACAACACCAATTCTTCAATTAGTTGATGCAAAATTTATAGTGAGAAGAGTTCGTGTTGAGCTTTCTGTATTAGCAGGTCATCAACTGGGTCTTAATTCTAAGCATGCAATATATCCATTGAAAACAAAGGAAATTGTTCAATTTGCAATTGCTAGAGGTGCAGCTTCTTTCTATAAAGAACAAATATTTGGAGATAGAAGAATGCCCAACTTTATATTGGTAACATTTCAAAGTGAATCTCAATATAATGGATCATACGTAACATCGAGCTCAATTTTCAAAAATTTTGGAGTAACATCGCTAACTTTATCGAAAAATAGTGATTATAGAGAAACATATACTCAAGATTATGATAATGATAATTATTGTGCTACATAAATGCAGAGTATAGTGAGAAATATGGGTTATTTGGATAAAAACCTTAATTGTGGTATAACTCTTGATGATTTTAAAAGCAAATATCCATTCTTTACATTTGTTTTGGTACCCGATTTTGATTTAAATCAGAGTCAATTACCTCAAAATGGAAATTTACGATTAGATATAAAGTTTGCTAAAGCTACAACTGAATCGGTACATGTTGTAATATATGGCGTATTTGAAAATGAGGTTCAAATAACTGCAAACAGAACCGTGTTGGTTTGAATATGTTGGTATAAATGTATAGATAATTTATGATAATTTGTCATGGAGTAAGTTTTTCATGTATTATTAATATTATTGATGTAGTTCTGTTCAGGTCTATCGAATTGGAAAACAAATACTAGGACATGAATTCTTAGTGGTTTTTCCTCTTGATAAAAGTCCATATTTACGTAATAATCAAGCCATAATCGTCAATACTCAATCGTCTCATCTCGGTGGAGATAATTGGTTAGCAATATATATGAAACCTAGCAAGATATTTGTATTTGATCCTATGGGTTTCTATTATCCGGCTTTAATGGTTTCGAAACTGCAAACAATGGGTAAACCTATTGTGTATAATAAAACTATGTATCAAAAACCATGGACCTTAACATGTGGTCAACATTGTTTAGCTTGGTTATTATCCAAGCGATTTGATGTATAATAAATGTATTAATGTTTGTGTTATGTTTTATTATTATTATTACTATTATTATTATTATTATGTTTTATTATTAATATTATTAATATTATTATTATTATTATTATTATTATTATTATTATTATTATTATTAATATTATTATTATGTGTTTAATTAATTAATGTTAACAAAGCCAGTGCATGATAAGTGCATGATTTACAAAGACACTGCATGATAAGTGCGTGATTAGTAACAAGGAACACATGCATACACACTCAAGACTGTATGTAATTTACAAAGAAATCACATACATACTTGTGTTTGTATGTGATTTACAAAGAAAACATGCCTACACAATATAGGCTGCATGCGTAAAAATCTCTCACCTATATGTGTGTATTGCTTAAATATGATTGGCTAAATCCTGAAAATATTATTCTCTTTATAAACATATGCAAATTCAAAATCTGTCACAATTAATTCAAAAATTTCAATATGGCAGGATAAAATAATATTTTAAGAAGTCCTTTAACTTCATCGATTGGTAATTTTTATTTATTATTTATTATTTATTACTATTAATTTTTTAGTAAATTTCGACTGGTTCGATGTAACCGAAAAATCTTTTGGATTTGGATGACGTTTTTGGTAAAATTTTAATTGTTTATTTTATTATTATTATTATTATTCTTTTAGATCGTAATAATAATAATGTTGAAACAATTATTATTGAAGATACTCCCACGTCAATTAATGAAGATGTTTATGAGGTTATATCTATCGGTAAGTTTAATATTTATTTATTTTCAAAATATAAAAAACATTTCAGGTGATGATGATATGATTCCGGCAACTTACCCAATAATTATTTTGGATGATATAGTAGATAATGCCCCCACTTCTATTGATGATGACGATTCATCTGATGATGATATTGATGAGGATTTATGTTAGTAATTTTTTTATTTTTAAACTTTATTTAAATATATTAATTTACATTAATTATATTTTTAAAAATTTAACGAATTTAAATAAAATTTTGAAAATTATGAAAAGTAGAAGATTTTATGAAAAGTTGATTATTGAAGATTCTATGGAAATTATTTAATAGCGAAGAATTTATGAAGATTTTTTGAAATCATGCAGAGTTGATTCTTAACTAATACTAGGGAATGATTTCTATAAATAATAAAAGGTTGTTTTTATTAAATTTTAGGTTAATAAATATCTATTCTTTATTAATAATAAGAAAAAATAATAAAAATAGTTTACAGCAAGCATTGAAAACGATATTCATTTTATATGATAATAATACTTATTTGATGTGATAATAATAATCTGAAGTGACCATGCAGCTATATTTTGAAAAGATGATACTTATTTTATATAATAATAATATTTTATGTGATAATAATAATAATAATAAAAATATTAATAATAATAATAATAGTCTGAAGAGGAAATATTTTGAAAATGATATTCAGTTTATATGATATAAATATTTATTTTATATGATAATAATAGTCTATAGTAAGCATGTAGCTATTCGCCCTATAATTTGTTAATAATAATAATCTGCAGTGACATGCAGCTATTTACCCTATAATTTGAAACATTTATTAATATACAGGTCTTTATGTTATAATAATGAATGATTCGCGAATGTTGCAATATTTATGCAAAACAAGTGCAAAGCCATATCTAATACATTTCACTATATAAGAATTATCATATATTATTATACAAGTCTTTATGTTATAGACTTGTATAATAATGAAAGATAATTTTATGAAATATTGTAAAATAATTGCATTTTATTTATTTTTTTTTATACAATTTATTTAATTTATTATTATTTTATCAGGTAAATTTTACCCAAAATATTGCATGATCTCAAAGAATCATGGTGAAATATGTCACCAAAAAATGAAACAATACTATGTCCATAGATTTAATTGCATTAGGTTTTTTATTTGCCCTGTATGCAAAACATCCCAGCCCATAAAATACAAAGCTTTTTATAACATTCACAAAGACCATTTAGGTTCATTTAAAATAAATAAAAAGGAGCTGTTTCGTATCAGTAATAAAAATAATGTAAATATTATGAATATTATAAATAATAATAATATACGCCCAACAAAAATAACTAAAAATAAAAGACCTGCTGAACATAGGCCATCTAAAATACCAAATAAACTTATAAAAATCGAAGTCATTGAAATCAGTGATGACGAATCAATTAATAATGTAGAGATTATAAATAATGTAGATATTGATATTATTACTAATGCAGATATTATAAATAATGCAGATATTATAAATAATGTAGATATTGATATTATAAATAATGTAGATATTGTTAATAATACTATTAATCAAGTTGGTGGTTCATTAGAACCTGTAATACAAATTAATTTAAACGGTGCAATTAAAACAATTAAATTTGATACATCAGAGGCGCGACCGATAAAAATAATGTTAACTGAGAGAATCAGTTTTAAATTAATTGATGAGATTGGAAAGATGGGGGGTGATGTTAAAATTCAATTTGGTGTTTTAATACAGTTTGAAAAAGATGGGGAAATCCGCTATAATTATTTTTCCAACAACACAGAAAAATCTTCAGATAGTTTTTTATCTGAAGGAGTTAATAAACTCAATGAAAAAATAGAAAAGTTTACCCATTTAGGCAGTGGATGGAGAGTAATCAATATTTTAGAAATAGATTTTATACTTACCAAATTTCCCCCAATTAGTCGTTTATCAGGTCATCGATATATTCAGACTCCTTCTGCTATTGCATCTAAAAAAGCTATTATAAATGTTAAAAATACCGACGATAAATGCTTCCTTTATAGTATTCTGGCAATTCTTAAAAAAGATTTAATTTTAGAAAATCGGACTAGACCTGAAAAATACACCGAGTTTTTAAACGACTTAGTATATGACGAAATTACGGATTATCCAATGAAATTAATAAATATACCCAAATTTGAAAAGAAAAATGCCAGTTTAAATTTAACAATAAACGTCCTTTCTTACACTCCAACTGTGATAATTGACGAGGTTATGTCTTCCATAACCCTCATTTAAGTATAATTCATCTTTCAAAGGTCATTGACGGAACACCTATTAATTTGCTTTTATTAGAGAAAAGTGATAAGAATCACTACACCGCGGTGAGTGATCTCAATAAATTAATGAATTGTCATCAGAATCCTGATTGTCCAGTTCAAATTAGATGCAAATGGTGCCCACAGTGCCTAAATGGCTTCAGGCTGGATAATGCCTTTAATAAACATGTAGCTCTATGCGCTAAAAATCAGACGGGTACAACTCTTTACACATTACCCGATAACAAAAATTTTAAATTTGAAAGTTATTCTAAAACCATCACCCTTCCCTATGTAATTTATGCCGATTTCGAGTAGGTTTTACCACCTGATGTTAGACATCACCAAATTCATATGCCTAGTTCAGCAGGCCTTTTACTATTAAATAACTACACAAAAACACAACAATATTTTGAATTTTATGGACCTGACTGCATTTCTTTATTTCTTAAAAAAGTAGAGGAAATTGCTGTCACAATTGTCCTACCTTATTATGATGTTGAAAGGAAAAAGTTGATAAGTTTTATGTCTTTCGCTGAACAACGAGAATTTAAATTATGTCGAACTTGCTATCTTAGCAAGAAACCGATTGTAAATCCTGCTAAAGACCATTGTCACTTTACAGGTAAATATCTTGGTGCAGCTTGCCGAAAATGTAATTTTGCGCGTAAAATATACAAGTTGCTTCCGATAGTGTTTCATAATTTAAAAGGTTACGATCTGCATCATATTTTAAAAGATGGTCTCAACGGTTTTCCTTCTTGGAATTTAGACATTATAACTACCTCGACTGAAAAATTTATTTCTTTAATTGTACATACAAAAAATCTGGCTGTTAGATTTATAGATAGTATGCAATTTGTAAATTGCTCTTTATCTAAGGCTGTAAAAACACTTACTACACTACCTCTTACTACCTCTGCCTTTCCTGGTTCTATCTAAAGGTATATTTCCTTATGATTATGCCGCGTCTTTTTATGTTCTTGAAACTACTTATGAATTGCTTCCTAAATAGGAGGGTGTGACAGATGATGAGTATGCGACTGCTGAATTGGTTTGGATGCAACAAAACTGTAGTAATTTGCGTGACTATATGATGCATTATTTAAAAGTTGATGTATTCCTACTCGCTGATAACTTTCAACAGTTCCGTGAAAAGGCCATTACATACAATGGTCTTGAACCTTTAAATTTCTATGATATTCCTGGAATGTCATGGGCGTCAGCGCTTATGACATTAGATGAACCCATAGAGCTTTTACAGGACATGGAAATGTTCAATTTTTACGAAGGAGGAATACGAGGAGGGTTAACGTTTGTTAACAAACACTATGTTGCTTCTTCAGAGACACAGAATTGTTGTATATAAACATAAATATTTTGTACGGTTGGGCTCTTAGCCAATCTTTGCCTTATGCTGATTTTGTTTGGGTGTATGATGGTTTGGATGATGTATTGAATGAGTGTATGAATGTTGAGGATATTGAAATCCTTCCATATGGATATACTATGGAAGTTGATATTAATATCCCAGAAAATTTCCATGACTTTTTAAATGACTTTCCGATTGGACCGGAAAAGATGTGCCCACCTAATTCAAAAATTGAGAAGATAATGCTCACGCATTATCCAAAAAAGAATCATGTTTTTCATTGGAGGCTTCTCAGGCTTTATCTTTCGCTTGGGGCTAAGGTTTTGAATGTCATAGATGTATAAAATTTACACAGAAACCTTTTTTTAAAAATTATATAGATAAAAATACTGACTTGCGAGCAAATACAGTCAGCGAGATATATAAAAATTTATTTAAATTATATAATAACAGCTTGTACGGTAAATCCGTTGAAAACCTTAAGAAGCGAATGAATTTTCGACTATGTAATTCATTTGAAAAGTTAATTACATATTCGTCAAAACCGGCATTCAGAAAAACCATTGAAGTTGATGAGAATCTGTTTGCCGCGCATCTCAATAAGGATTTAATATGTTTTGATTTATTTATTTATTTTTGTAGTAATAAATAATCATAGGTTTCTGTCAATAGTCTATCGATTATTAAAAAGGTCTGATTCCATTTAATTCTGAATTCCAGTATCTTAATTTAGAAGATTAATAATAATAATAATTATAATAATAATAATTATTATAATAATAATAATAATAATAAAAACCTTTGTATGATTTAAGGGTGATTCGAAAATATCAAATGTCATTTTATGAGAGTAAATATTATTTAACACTATATATGTTTTCAATGTCTTTGTTACATAACAATAATACTATTAAACATTACACGCACATGACTTATAAAGATATGGACAATAACAGTGCATGAGTACCAAGGACATGGTTTCATGGTCTTTGTTTGAATGACCTTGAGAAATTTTTTGATGAGTCATGGTCTTTGTTTGAATGACCTTGAAAAGTTATTATGACTCATCGAATGACCTTGAGTGAATCATGGTCTTTGTTTCAATGACCTTGAATGAGCCATTGTCTTTGTCTTAAAATTTTTTGTACTTTTAGACTTAGAAAAAAACGATTTACCCCCCCCCTCGGTGGGGTTGATCTAGCGGTGACACGATCTAGCGGTGACACATCCCACTACTGACATAATTTTTTTAATTCTTATATATTATTTAAAAACATTATTTTCCATAATTTTGGTCGTTCAGATTAATCTTTTACCGATGGCTATTCATTTTAACTGTTGCAACGATTTCGCAATTTTCCTCGCTACCCTTTCTCTCTTTGTCCTTATGATCTATTTATGTTTAAATTATAGTTAATGAGTGCCCACTGGACTACTCGGTTTTAGTGATTTTGAGCCGATTGTTGTTTAAAGTTTTATGTCGATTTTATCGAAATTGAGTGCAAGAAAGTTGAGCCAAAAGACCCACTCTCAAGCTACTCTCTTTCGCTATTTAGATTCAATGATTTGACGTTCGAGCTCGTCGTTGCGCACGACGGAACCCTCACGAGCACACGCTATAGGCGGAGAGACCGCACTTACACAGCGTGACTAGTTATGTCTTATTTTAATCTCTTGTATATTGTGTGGCTGTGGCCCAGAAAAGATGAATAAATAAATGTTACCATACCAATTGGGTAGAAGCTTCGATGCAATAAAATATTTATTCATAAAATCGTCAGTATATATTAGTAATTTGCAAAAACATAATTCATAACATTTCAATTCATAGCATTAGTTATCAATTAATCAGTTCATAGTCACCCATGCGTTTAGCTGCAACGCACACCACTAAAATAAAATTGCTCAAAACGAGTCTCAAAGTGAGACTGAAAATCAATACTGAAAAAACAAGATTGTACACATAAGACCGAAACATAAGATTGAAACGTAAGATTAAAAATTTGTCAAAACACATCAGTATATATACCTATCATTTGACCTTAACCTTGCGTGTTATTTTTATTGCGATTAAACAAATTTGACCTTGAAATTATTTGTATTGTCTAAATTAAATTTTTATTAATTTCTTAATTTAAATTGGTAATTTATTTTTAACATTTTTAATTAAATTTATTCAATCAAAAATATTTTATTTTCACTTTTTTAATTCATTAAATTTTTACTTTTACATAAATGGTCATTTTACGGTTAAATTTTCTTGTTATTATATTTTTTATGTAAATCTTTGTGCGGTTTTTGATGCATTTTGTATTTATTTTATTTTACTTTTATGTTTTTGATTTTATATTTATTTATATTCTCTCAAATTTTAAAGTGTTTAGTTGATGTTGTATTTTGTATTTTAAGTTATCTTGGTGCTGGGTTTTCGTGCTGTATAACTGATGCATTCAAACAATTTTCAAAGCCGTTTGTTTTCTGGCCCAACAGATTTAACAACGTATTATGCAGTTTATTTACCATTGAATGAAATTCACTAGGAAATTTCCAACAACAAGATTGACTGGTGATAGATTGATTAGCGAGAATAAGTACAAAATCACCCGGTGAATGAAAAATTGACCTGACATTTATCTAAGACACTGATCGATCAGAGATAAATTATGAATACATCCACACTTACAACGACCTTTGACAGTCGTGGGTGTGCCGGCAGAGAAATTCAATTTTTGTTCTAACTCCTGCCTACCCAGACACACACACCAAATCAGATATAAGGAGCCACATGTCTAGATTATTCTTTCAATCGCCACAATGTCAAAAAACGCTCGACGTCTAAGAAATATTTCACACGATGGTCTACGAGAAGAAGAACCCGAGATGATCTCTATGGAGACAAAAAGAAAGGCTAGGGAAGGTAATTATTCTGATTTATAATTATGAAATTGATCACACTCTCGAGGTCTAGTCCCAAAAATCAACACCAACGACCATTTTATGACCTTTACGGATCCCGAAGCTGCCAATAGACTGGAAAACATTTAATTTATTATGTGATTTAATATAATCCTGTACATTGCAACGGATTCTATGAAAATTTTGAGTAGTTTTCCATTTGAGACGCATACTACGCACAGGTATAATAGACGAGGATGGTGAAGCCATTTAAAGACACATCGACGTGACCCAAGGTTCATCACCCGACTAAAACATGTCCATAGGCGGAGGGTTACGAATCCGGTTTTTTTTCGTGGATCGTTGGCCGATAAGATGCATGCTAAGAACAGAGAACAAGTTGCAATTTCACTTACAATTATATAATTTTTTTTTGTAAAATCTTTAAATTAGTAATAATATTCTGTAGTTAAATTAAAAATCTAGTTTGTTAAATCTTTATTAACAATAATATTCCGTAGCTAAAGTGTAATTCTAGTTTGTTAAATCTTTAATACAATAGTATTTCGTATTTAAGTTATAGTTCTAGTGAATAAATCTTTTATAGCGATGATATTGACATTCAAATTAGAATTCAGGATCTTACATGTGTTAATCTAGTTCGGTGAAGTGCATTGGTTTACTTAAGCAATGATTAGATTTTCCACACGTTATCTAACTTCCTAGTAATTTCTGCAAGAGAGTTAACATGATCGTAATATTTTGGTTCCACACTTCAAGCTAATACGGATAAATTTTCGATAGATAATAAATTGCTCTATGAAAACTTACTTGTTCTATAGTTATTTGAAAACTCTAGTAATCATTTGGAGGGGAAGAGCATATATTCCTTTTTCCAAGCGCGAGTACTTTAGATACCAAGTGTTAACTCCTAATAGAACTGCCAATGATGTATGAGAATTGGGAGTCGTTCTCAAATCGCAAGATCGCCAAACTATTTGAATATCTTGACGAGAAACAGGTTAATCCGCCGCAACCACCCGAACATTAACGGGTGGCCACCGCGAGCACCCGTACGCTCGAGAACACCCGAGATGGAATAGAAATCAACATCGCCCAAGAGATGACTAGTTAGCATTGTAATGCAAATACATTTTCTTCTCTCCAATTTTCGCTTGTTTGATTAAAAATAGAAATTAATAGGAATAACTAGTTAAATGAAATTAAGACAAACTTTGCGGACCTAAGAACACATAAACGGAATGAATACTATTTATGAGATGACATAGGAATTAATGTCAAGTTTCCATTGTATATATGGACCCTTATCAGATCCTGCAGAAGGAGTTACAGCAGGCACGGAAAATAAACGCAGGGCTTCACCAACAGATCCTGCAATTGGCAAGAGAAATACAGCAGACAAAGGCTACCTGGGTGGAGCTGGGTAAAGTGAAGCGGATTTGCCAAAAGATGAATGCTGCACAGAAGGGTTGGGCTGAGAAAAAACAGCTCAACCAGAACCAAAAAATCTAAATCCGAGGCCTGTTATTCAATAAATATATAGGATTGATTTTAGAAATTTATATGACTTGTGCTAAATCAAAATAAACGAATTCGAATCAGAAACAAGTTGAATAACAAGTTCAAATGCACTAGACGTACCAGTGAGGGACCAGGAAGAGAAAGCGCACGTAAACCTTCTAACGGTAGCGCGTTGAACCCATTTTGAAGTCGGGTCAGAGTAGTTCCTTCGTCGCACTCATCTTTGGCGATCTCAAAACCAATGGTTACACTACCATAGTTGCTTAGAAACGGGTAACTATTGGGGGCAAAGAAAAATTCTATTTGGGGTCAAGGTCACGCAAACCATAAACCCCACACTAATACGATTTTGCGTTACAATATAGAAAGGGAGAAGAACATGGAAATGCTGATGGTATGTCTTGTTTAAATAATACCATATGCTCTCATTGTCAGATGGAACATAAAGATGCCAAAGAGGTAAAATGTAGAACTCGGTACATAAATAGTTTACAAGGAAGTTCAAATATTATGAAAATTATTAAACAGAAGCAAAACGATGACAGAGTTACTTCAGAAATCATATCACATCTTAATGGAAATGAGGCTCACATATCTTATGAAACAATCAGTAGCAGTATATTCAAGTATTTGAAAATTTGAACAGCATTCCGCCTTTATTTTACAGTTTTATGATAAAGTATTTTACATATTCCAGAAAATTTGCTCAGCGTTCCACCCATATTTCCCATCTCAACTCAAAATAATTTACTTAGTTTTTACATATTATTTAAATTATTCCTTTTTCATGATTTTGTTCGCTAGGATAATTTTTTGCTGAGCCATAGAGCT